>APFE031250908.1:230658-255537 GCA_000404065.3 Pinus taeda
TGTTGAGAATAACAACCGCAACAAATGCAGCTTCACCCCAGAAGGTTGCGGGAGTTCCAGACTCATCAAGCATAGCACAAGCCATTTGTTGAACCGTTCTTTTCATCCTTTCCACCACTCCATTTTTCTAACGATTCCTAGCTGTAGCGAATTAGCTTCTTATCCCATGTTCTTCACAGAAATCGAAAAATTCATTTGAGATAAACTCCCCACCTCTATCAGACCTGAGGCACTTAATTTTGTGATATGATTTGTTTTCAGCCAAGGCTTTGAAAGATTTGAATTTTTCTAATGCTTCGTCCTTGCGTTTCATAAGTCCCAACCAAACCATCCTACAGAAGTCGTCAATGAATAATATAAATTATTCTTCTCCTCGAGGTGACCTTGTCCTAAATGGACCACATAAATCTGTATGGACTAGTTCAAGAGGCCTGCTGGCTGATCCTTTCTTCTCATGGAAGTTGGTTCTGGTTTTCTTACCAAACTGACATGATTTTCATATGGTGTTGTCTGGAATTTTGATATCTGGAAGACCACGAATTACCTGGTATTTGCATGCTTTCCTTATTTGTGAAAATCTTAGAAGCCCCAACCTCTGGTGCCATAACCAGTGTTCATCATCCTTGCTCAAATAGCATTGTTGTTGTCCTTCTTCAAATATGTATAAGTTATTTGGACTTCTTCTGCCTTTGATCACTGTTTTTCCCGTATCAAGATCATGAACACTACATCCATTTGATCGAAATAATACCTCAGTTCCTTGATCGCACATCTGACTAACACTCAGAAGATTATGCTTCAAGCCATCAACATACAAAACATTTCTAGCTTTGACCTTTTCTTTTAACTGAGTAGTGCCTTTTCCTTTTATGACTGCAGGGGTATCATTTCCAAAAGAAACTTTCTTTCCCTTTTCTAAAACACTATATGATTCAAGTTTTTCTTTATCACCTGTCATATGCTTCGAACATCCACTGTCGATGTACCATTGATTTTCCTGTCCTTCTGCATAAAAATATATCCCACATCTTTCTGGTTGTGGTTCCTTTATTCTCCATGTTCTGGTACTTGGGGCTTATTCCTTTGTCTGCCAAAACCTACTCCTGCATTCAGAATCTTCATGACCAAAGTTGTTACAAATAGAACATTCAATTTCATTTTCAAGGGCCGAAAAGTTGTTATAGGTCCTTTTCATGATCCTAGTCATACTCCTTTGTTTTTGAGCTTCTCTAGTCATGATTGTTTTATAAGCAACACATTGAGCTGCTTTGTGGCCAAATTTATGGCAAGAGAAACATTGGCCATTGAAGAAACTTCTGCGATTATCAAATCTACCTACCAAATGATTGTAGTTTTTATCATCATCCCTTCTTAAGGCAAATTGAGAAGATTTTACCTGTGGCTGGTTGTAGCTTTTGTTCATCCTTAAGGTGGATTGCCCCTGATTTACCTGGTAGTATTTGTTGATCCTTGATGTAATTGGTCCCTGTTTTACCTGGTGATCTCCATTGGGCTTTTGCTCATTCCTCCTTGCTGCATTGAGATAACTCTTTGAGGTGGATGCTTGAGATGCTTCTCCATTATACCTCAGACCTGTCTTGATTAGCAGAGAATGTTGTACATTGATAATCTCATCGAGAGTTTCAGATCCTTTAACAAATTTAAGATTAAGAGCCTTTCTTTTCTCAATTTCTTTTCTAAGGTCAACAATTTCACATTCTAACTTCTCAAGAGATTTTTCTTTTTTATCAAGTTGGAATTGCAGAGTATCAATGATCACATTATTTTCTTCTAAACATGTTTTGAGTCTAGAAATCTCTTCATAAAAGCCATCCATATCTATAGCATCCATGTAATCATCATCTTCAAAATCCATTAAAAGTTTATAGTTATTACCTCGTTCATCTTCATCACTATTTGAAAGACCATCACTATCTTCATGAGTGTAGTAACTTTTCTTAGTTACATTATGTTTCTTGTTCCATCTAACAAGTTCCTTCCCTTTGTCAGTTTAAGCCTTATGAGGGCATTTGGCAGCATAGTGACCAACTCTCCCACGAGCAAAACATTTGAAAGGCAACTTACCTCTGAATCTTCCAGTACCCCGTTGAAGGTTTTTGAAAAAAATTGATTCTTCTTCCTCTTCTGACACATGTCCTAACTCATAGTAGTCTCCTTTACCTGAAGCCTTGAAAGCTGCTTCTCTCCTGTCTGATGGTCCTCCTTTCCTCATTTCATAAGCAGATAGAATCTCGTGTAGTTGTGACATGGTAAGGTTTCGAAGATTCTCCTTTTCTTCTATTGCAGAAAGTTTAGATTCAAACCTAGGGGACAAAGATCTTAGAACTTCTTCAACCACAACATCCTCTTTTATTTCTTCACCCAAGTTTTTCATCCAATTAACAATCTCATCTACACAAAGGAAATAGTTAGCCACACTTTCATCATTATGCATTCTAAGATTTTCATATTGAATTCTTAGGGTTTGAAGTTTTTCTCGTTTTACCTGATCATCTCCTTCATAGCTCAGTACAATCTTGTCCCATATTTCTTTTGTGGATTTATACCACATAACCTTGACAAATTATGATTGAGATAGACATCCTAATAGAGTATTGACCGCCTTTGCATTTGTTTCATATTTCTTCTTCTCAGCCGGATCTGTAGGAGTTGTTGATGGAAAAGTATACCATGTATCTATGATATCCCAGACTTCTGTACCAAAAGATTGAAGATAGGCAGTAACTCTTACCTTCCAATATACGAAATTTGTCCCGTCAAAAATCGGTGGCCTGATTGATGCTTCCCTCTCGTAGTTGCTCATGATGAAGGATCTTCCTTCAAGCGATCAAGCTTCTTCTGAAGGACTGGCTCTAATACCAATTGTTTGAAATAATACTGAGAGGGGGGGGGGGGGGGGGAATCAGTATTATCAAATTATTTTCAATATATCTTCCAGATTTATACTTTAATTTATTGATCATTAGTTTGTATGTCAGTACCATATAATAATGAGCAAGAACACGAAAAACAGATAATCACACCAAAGAACACCAGATATAAGGTGGAAACCCAATGTGGATGAAAACCACCTGCTGCAATATATCTCTATCTTCTTTCAATTAGAAACTTCTTTTACAATGATTTTGTACTGGTGCAGTTCTTTTGCCAGTACGCAGGCTGCAACCTGCAGAGAGCTACAACCCTCTCTCATTTTCCAGCTTCTCCTGGAAGGGAGCTACAACCCCCTTAGCTCTTGGACTAGCTAAGATACTAGTACGTAGGTGCTGACCTATAGAAGGCTACTACCTTCTCTTTCTTCCAGGGACCACGTTTCATTAATTTTCAGACTGGATCCAAAACATCAAGTACATGTGCATCACCCAATCTCCTTTAAACAATTAACTTCTCAGAATGCAGTAACCAGAAAATATCACCAGTAACCAGCCACCAATTTAAACCCAAATCTCTATAGAAACAGGTAAAATACAGCTAAAATATATTTCGTGAAAAAGGTCTGCAACTTCACTGAAGGAAACCTGTGGATATCTACGCTTCTACCATGAAGAGACTGCACAGCTCCACACCTGCTCCGCTGATTCAACTGCGCATCTCCACACCTGTACCTTCTGTTGCGCTACGTTCCTCCGCACCTACGCCTTGTGCTGCGCTGCGTTCCTCCGCACCTGTGCCTTCTGCTGCGCTGTGTTCCTCCGCACCTGCGCCTTCTGCTGTGTTGCGTTCCTCCGTCCCTGAGCTTTGGACCACCTACGGACCTCTGTATAGAGCCAAATTCTCAGTCCTCCAATGTGCCACAGACTGTCATATCCACAGATCTGAACATGCGCCAAAGAGATCACGACCTATCAATAGATCTGCCTTACAATTTATAGATTTCTCTTTTATCTAGATCTAGCTTTTCAAACCGATCACCCAAAATTTTAGATCTTAAGATATTCAATTTTTCAAGTACCTAGCCAAATGATCCCCTTTCCCTTTTATAGGCAATCTCTTACTCAAACCATGGATTAAAACTATAGAAAACCAATACAAGGGATCCAAAACCTGGGTTTAATATTTTAGATTCCAAAACCACGGACCAAAACCATAGGATCAAAAACGTCAGACTAAATACCATGGACCAAACATAAGACGTGCATTTTTCTCTGCATGAAAGTCCATGCATTTTAGGTTGGCACCTTTTTTGCAAGAGGTCTGCGAACATATCCGCACTTTGTGAATGGCGTGCTTGCGGGTCCGCACCTTTTGATTCGTGTACCTGTGAACCCCTTATTTTCTTCCATTCTAAGTAGGCTGATCATCAATCTTTGCTACTGACCTGTTGCACTATGATTTCTCATCTGTATGAGAGGGTTGCCATCAAGTACAACATATGTACCATAATGCCAACACTTTGAAAACCTCACAAGTTTCTTCTTTCAATTCTCATATGAAGGTCATGATGATTTTTTAAAAAGAACAAGTTTTCTAAGGACATACAAAATGTAGTGTATATTCGTGCTTGCACAAAAGAGAGTTTAATATTCCATATAACTATAATGATCCATGGAAGACTTGTGCGATTAATCAATATTAAATTCATAAATAATAAATTCAAAAGAAATAAATTAGGATGCATGTATTGATGATATGCTAGAAATGTTTACAATGTTAATATTCTTAGTTTGTGGCCATCCAATGTCGATTAAATTCATCTAGTTGTTTCTCAACATATGTAATCATGAAATATATTGCAAAATATGGTTCAAAAGTAAAAAAGTGTTCTTTATTATAAAATTTGTCAAGATTTGATGAAAATAATTGAAAACATAAAAGACATTGGATATCCAACCTTTCATGTGCATAAAAGAGGTTTCTTGTAGAAAATATAATTTTTAAATCCTCTTACCCCTTCTTGTGCCCTACTTGATTGTTGTGCTAAAATTTCCATGTACATTCTCCCAAAAAAACACTCAAATAATTTGTGCCCCTCTTCACCACGAATGATAACAATATACATTCATTGTTGATAAGACCTTGAAGCATCTTCCTTGTTCTTTAAATACACTAAAACGTCTATCTCCTTATTTCTTTTTGTTTCTTTATCAACAATTTCATTGTCCTTGTTCGACACTTCTTCCACTTCTTATTTGGAATTGTGAAATTCTCTACAGTTATGATAAGTTCTTCCTTTAAGAAATATATTCTTACTATTATTTTATGGTAATTTTTGTTACACGTTTTAAAACATTAAATGATATGGTGCTTCTAACGAAGAAAAAATTTTCCAACTAATTTGATTTTGTATAGTAGGCTTTCAAATATTAAAATACTTAAAATTCAATTGAATAGGTTCCTTATTGTATAATGGAGTGTGTATTTATGTACTATATGGTCTTTCAGCCACAATTTATCTTATAATTGATTAATTTTTTTATGAATTTATAGACATAACTTTGTTTTATCTCATGAAAGAAGTTTGGCCCTTGAATTTGGTAATCGTTAGCTTGATTTTTCAAGATCTCCCATTCTCTCAAATATAAAATATTATCCACGTCATTAAGTTCTTTAAGAAATAATTCCCTCTAAAATATTTATTTAGAATTTCCTATATAAGAATTTAAACGTAATTTATATTAGTCTTTAGCTCAACAACCTTTCAAATTATTATACAAATGAGTAGATTTAAATAATTGACATTGGATTTAAATAATTGAAATCTTTGGTATATGATATATATGAATAAAAATATAATACTTTACTTGTTACAGTAGGGATCACTTTTAGTTTGGGATGTATACAGCCTTTTGAAGAAATAAAAAATTGTTTCTAAGAATAAGTAAATTTGAAAAAGGTCTTGAAATGCTTCACTTTGTTTTAGAACTCACTTTTAGTTTAGTATTTACATAGTCTCTTGAAGAAATGAAAAATCGTTGCTAAGAAGAACTAATTTTGAAAAAGGTCAAATGCTTCACTTAGTAAATGGAGACAATAATCTTATGATCTATCAAATTAAATTTTTTAAAAATTGACAATATTTTATTTTATTAACTATTTATAGAAATATAATTAACTACACATTATAACTATATAATACATATTTCACATATTTCACATATGCAATTCAAGCACTTTGTATGTGCACTAAATTCACATTGCACACACCATCACGACTAATCAATTTGTTATACTAACCATTACAAGTAGAATAGTTGAGGCTTATATTTTACTTTGGAATTTTGCACACAAACATATGCTCACGTAGTATAATTAGGAAAGAAGTAAGTGGCCCATCATCCACACATCATTTCTTCTTTTGCAAGGAACATACATCACATAGTGTAATTAGGGGGATTATATTAGAGGATCATGAACCCATATCCACATACTTACAATTCAAACACTTTGTATGTGCACTAGATTCACCTTGCACAAACCATCACTACTAATCAATACAAATAGAGTAATTTATTATATTTTTCTTTGAAATTTTGCATACAAACATATGCTCACATAGCATAATTAGGAATGAAGTGGCCCATCATCCACACATCATTTCTTTTCTTGCAAGGAACAAATATCACATAGTTTAATTAAGGGAATAGTGAAGGATCATTACATATCCACATCAATTCACACTTTGTATGCTCATAATTTCACTTGCAAGCATATTCAGGCCACACAATAAGCTCACTTAAAATTTGTATAAAGGGTATCGTCTTTCTGGAATATTTTCACCTAATTTATTTGAGCTTATATTTTGTTGCACATGCTAAGTGAAGCAAAGAATTTCTAAAAACAATCTTAACCTGAACACACTAAATTCCCACAAGGGAAACAAGATAATATTTTAGATTATGACCATGGTGATAGGTGGAACATAAAATTTCATGGTTGTTTTCACATTGAAACACATAAAGTTGTCTTTTAGGGAGCTTAAAATCCTACATCATCCAGTGAAAAATCCAATATATAGAGAGAATCTTTTGAAGGGGATAAGGCCTAGGTGGTAGATTATCATAGACCTTCATGTTAGTGTCAGTCTTTGCAGCCTTCCACCAGTGATCAAATATGCTCTTATAAAGTGGTCTTGGGGTGTCAAAGTCAATTTTTTGTCATTTCAGTGAGTCTTCAAGTAAAATTTAGTCACTAGGTATTAGGTCTAGGATTGTTTTCACTTCTTCCAAAGTTTCCAAGTATTGGTCCATGTCACCATTCGGCTAAGTGTACCATCATTCAAAGAGTTTTCATCATTATTTCAGGTTCCAATGGGTCATTTTACACCTTGTTTGTGCTTCAGTTGTGCTTAGGTAAGGCTCATTTCCCTCTCCTAGGGTTTTGAAGGTAATTTTTCTTGGGTGGTCAAATCATCAACAAAACATGTACCCTGATGCTCATACACATTCCCCTATCCTTAATATACATTCTTAAATTCTCCCCATCACTTATATCCCTAAAATTCATCATTTTCCCACAAACCCTAACATATTGCTACAATTTGACACTTTTCTAGCCTAGGCATGTGTTTTTCCCTTTTGGACCCCTTCCCCTCACTCAATATTTTAAATTCCACTTTCCCCTATTTCCTGACATCCCTCCCTATTTCCCAAATTTCTCTCAAGAATTTAGAAGCTCTTCATCCTCTTCATTTCCCTTCATTTCTACAAATCCCTTGTTCCACATATCGGGATAGTTTTTATTCAAATGATGTTTTTGACCAATAAAATATGAAATTGACAAAAGTGAGAGAGTTTTTTGTCTATTATAAACCACATAAGAAAAACCTCCTTAGGTTTTTAGACATATCTCATGGTTTGGGAGAAATGTCCAAAACATCATTTGCCTCGGGAGAGTTGATGCACTTCTGAAATGACTTCGGCAAAATCATTTTTTTTCTAGCTGGATTGTCCAAATGAATTTCTTGATGAGTCAACTGATACCTAGAGAGGAATATCTTTCCAATTAGATATCATGCATTCAATTTTGAGTTGAGAAAGACCTCCAAAAGTTGACTTCAACAAAACACTTCATTTTTGCACCCTCATTCTCCACGTTTTGACCAGTCTTGGTAGAAGTGACTTTTCTAGGGCTATAATTGATCATTTGCATTTATTGATAGGTCCATTGTGTAGCAAAGATCTATCCCTTTCCAACGAGCTATCATGGGCTCAATTTGGACACCAGGAAGGCGGTCAAAATCAACCTGCATGTTGGAGGAAAAATTGTGGATGCGCTGCACATAGGGCAGTTTCTCCAGTGTTAAATTGAATGGCGTTGTGCGTGGAAAGAGGCATTGTGCACCTATAGGTGGCATTGCGCATAGGACCAGCAAGGGCCAAAACTCCCTCCTACCACCCAAAAACATTGTGCTTTCCTTCTTTTTTCCTCAAGCAAGTAAGTGTTACCCCTAAGCTTCACTCTTGGCATTCAATTAATTTACTTAAGGTTAATTTGCTATGCCTAAATTGTAAACCCAAATTTCCTCTAATCATTCTTTAAAACCCTAACCCTTTCTATACCTGCCATCACTTATTCCTAAAAACCCTAACCCTCCTATATCTCCTTTCACCTATTTTCAAAACCCTAACCCCTCCTACATATCCCTCCATATCCCTTATTCCTTCATCCCCAAAGCAATATCCTAAAACCCTAGTCCTTCTCTCTCATTTTCATGGTTCATACCCTCCCACTCATTTTCATGTTTATATAGTCCACCAAAATACCACATAAGATCATTTCCCCTTCCCTTATTCCTAATCACCCATACTCACTCCCTCCATACCTTATCTTGGGGTACACAACCTCAAAACTTGGCAAACATGGACAAAGAAGACAGAGATTATGAGGAGGAGGAACATAGTGGCAACGGCAGTTCAACAGGTAGACCTATAAGACATACCATAGGGGGGGCAAGAAAATTGTTTGTAGCAGATAGGCAATTGTTTGCTCCACTTGGTGTGGAAGGGACCTTTCCTTCTTCATCAACTCATAAGCAAATGCTTGCTCCACAGGGTGTGGAAGGGGCTTTGCCTTCTTCATCAACACAATAGGTACAGGTGCAGCAGTTGTATAAAGGGAAAGAAAAGGTGTTGTAGGAAAGTATTGATGATGAGGAAGAGATATATTTTGATTTTATGGAGCATGATGAGCCAGAACAACATCATATTCATCATGGAATAGAGAAAATTGACTTGGAGGCTCAAGATGAGGAAACAAAGGAAAACATAATCATACAAGAGAAAGATGCACAGATCCAAGCATTGATGGACAACTTGGTGAGAGCCAAGTATGTCATCACATATCTAGAACAAGAGAACAAGCATCTGAATGATAAGAAGGTCCTCATGGAGGTGGAACTTCTCAAGACAAAAAGACAAAGTGACAAGGGCAAATCAACAATGCAAGAGGAAGAACCACCAATCACCTTGACTTCAATTGAGAAGGAAATTGAGGAGGATAGAGAAAATTGGCTTGAAAGGGTCAACTTGCTAAAAAGGGCCAACAGGGACAACCAAATCATCAGGCACATGGCCTACCACTATAGGACTCGAAACAAAATTTGCAATATAAGGGTCAAACAAATGAAAGCAAGGTTGAGACGGACACTCAAAGGAAAAAAAAGAGAAGGATAGGCTTAAGTTTCTTGTTGAAGCTTCCTTAGCTCATCAATATGCTTGATGATTGTGTTGCTCACCAATTTTTATCAAATTTGGAGGAATTTTGGCCTTCGGCAAATTTTGGAAATTCTAACACAGGAAACTTGGCTCTATGCGCAGCGCCACTGACACCAGGCTTTTCCTAAGGGAGCCCAATGGAAAAATGGCTTGAATTTTTGGATTCAGAGCAATGATTACATGCACCCTATGAATTTTCTAAGCTTTTGGAGCAGAACTGGTCTACCAAAAGGTCAAAAAACACTCCAAAAATGAACTTTCTGCCCCTTTTTGGACACACAGAAATAGTCTTGGGAGAATCAACTTTTGAGGGGTCAAATGAGCTTCAAATGAATAAATTAAAGATTTTTTGGAAGGTAGACTTGAAGAGCTTTCCAATCATAGGTCATGAGCGCAATTTGGATATCCGGAAGGCCTCCAAAAGGGACCTGAAAGAGGCGCTACACATAGGGCCAATGACGCTACGCATAGGGCCAATTTTGCACAGGATTGCCATTTCAATGTGTTTTGATTGTGATCTTGGATTTTCTCTCATGGAGGATTTTTTACCAATGTAAATGATTACTTGGTTTGTAAATATGATGGATAACTAGTATTAGAGGGTAGATTCATTAGATTAAAAGTCATTTTGAGCACAAATGAATCAGTTTCCTCACCTTTAGAGGCAAGTTGTTAGGATGCCTAGATTCCAGTTTCTTGTTCAGTGTAGTTATATTAGATCCTCATCTTATGGATTCGACCTCTAAGGATGGGAGGAGGTTGAAACAATGTCTATATCTTCTTCTTCTTTCTCATTGTAAATGGTTGGACTTAGCTGGATGCTTAAGCTTTGAGTAGACATCATTTTGTATTAGTTTTAGCAGGAGATTAATGAAAAGTTGTAGCTATTTATTTGGGATCCATCTGGTATGATGCTCAGTTCAGTTTTCCTTATGTTTTCATGTGTTAAAATTTATTGTTAATTCCATGGAAAATTTTAGGGGCTAATATTCGCCCAGTGGGCTAATTTTCCATGATTTTTCCACAAAAAAATTCACCAATTTCCAGTTTTTATAAAAGATGATTCGCCCAAATTTTAGAATATAAAATTATTCTACCTTAGAAATTGCCAACATTATATAGAGACTATATATAAAATCATTATAAATTTGAATAATTTTACAAATATATCAATAAACATTTTATAGTTTGCATGTTAGGGATTAGTGAGATTCGCCAATGTTTTAAATTTCAAAAAAAAATTCCATCCTTAAAATTTTCCTTGGTTAATTCCATTTCATCATTTCATGCTCTTTATGTGAATGTATACAAGTCTGAAAGGGAGAATCCATAACTTCTATGCTTTGTTTTGGGTAGACATTTCATAGTCTATGTTTTCTTTAGTTTAGGAAGAATCCATGTTGATTACATGCTCTTTCTAGATCCTCACCTGTCATTGAATCACTTCACCCATCAAAACCTAGAGTGCTAAGCCTTGTGCCTACCTTGCTGCATTGAAACCCTGCAATTTTGACCTAATTTCCTTGCACAAACTGTCTGGCTCCTCCTGATCCAGCAAAAACTTTTAAAATCAAATCAAACCTTGTGCTACTATACCAAGCCTAATATCATTTTCTTGATCTAGTCATCTTGGTTGAGATCCTTACAGAGAGAGCCTTCTACCAGCCTAGTAGGGCTAGCTACTTGGCTAAGTGTGGTTTTTGGTTACCCTAGCATTGCCTTCCTTCAACCTGAGGTTCAATCCAGGTCATAATAGGTGGTAGATTATCATAGACCTTCATGTTGTCTCTCGACATGCGGTAGGGTTTTTGGGGCTAAAACTGACAACCAGAAGCTAAGATTTATCCATCCCCACTGGATGCAGGTAACTTAGTGGCCAAATATTAGGGCATCTTTCCCTATAGGTTGAGGTGTGAGAGCACTTAGACTTGAGGTGATCTTGGTCAAGCTACTAGAAGCATCTCCAATTCTTTCAGGACGTAGCCCTAGTACATTTGGCCACTATAATCCTATCCATACATTGGTTGGTTTTTTGGTTGTTGGAAGCATCTACAATGAAATTTATGATGTCGCCCCAGTACTCTATTATAAAATATTCACAAGGCCTAATTACTACTTGAGCGGAAGGGAATTAGGTCTTTTTAGGATTTTTTCTCATACGCAAAACCTTAGATAAACCATTTTTGTTAATTTTTTCACGCATTCAAATTAAAGGGGAAATTAACCATTTAATTTTTTCTTTATCTTATGTATGTGATTCATTTGGTTTTCCTGAAGAAAATGTATGTGTTCAAGTGTTATTACAAATTTAATAGTCTTAGGCATTGTCGATTTATTTCCTTTCTTGCCAACTGATTTATTTCTAAAAATAAAATGCTTGTCATTAGTTACATGTTTCATACGGATTATATCATCTTCAAGTACCTCCTACATACAATTCATATTATCATGAAAATTATTTTACTTTTCATACATGTTGAAGCTTTTACCTTTCATCATATTTTGAATCACCCTTTTTGTTGACACGAGGACCGATACTTTTATTGACTTTCTCTATTCTTTGACCCATTTTTCCGTGAGCTCAAAACCCTTTTCCTTTCATGTTTCCACTTAGAACCCTTAGTCCATGTGACTAGAACCCTATGGTTTCCAAATTTATTTTTGTCGAGAGAGGAGGAATGCTTTTATCTTTCATCGTATTCTACATCACCCTTTTTGTTGACACAAGGACCAGTACCTTTACTAGTGCGCTCTTCTTCAACCCATATTTCCCTAAGCTCAAAACCATTTTAATTCCATGTTTCAACTTATAACCCTTGGTCTATGTCAATATCTACTACCTAGTTTCCAATTGTCAACTTATTTTTCCTTTAACTTTTCCCTAGGGTTTGTGATGAGAACCCTATGGTTTCCAAATTTATTTTTGTTTATTGAGGATGAATTCTTTTATCTTCCATCATATTCTGCGTCACCATGTTTTGTTACCATAGGGACCACACACCTTTACTGGTGTGTTTTTCTCCGACCCATCTTTCCCTTGGCTCAAAACCTTTTTCTTTTCATGTTTCAACTTATAACCCTTGGTCCATGTCAAATTTATTTCATTTAACTTTTCCCTAGGGCTTCTGACTAGAAACCTATGGTTAATTCCAAATATATTTTTATTGATTGAGGATGAATGCTTTTATCTATCATCATATTTGACATCATCCTTTTTGTTGACACAGGGACTGATACCTTTACTAGTGCACTCTTCTTGACCCAATTATTTCCCTGAGCTCAAAACAATTTTATTTCCATGTTTCAACTTATAACCCTTAGTCCATGTCAATTTCTACTACCTAGTTTCCAACTGTTAACTTGCTTTTCATTTAACTTTTCCCTAGGGTTTGTGACTATAACCCCTAGGGTTTCTAGATTGATTTTTTATTGATTGAGGATGAATTCTTTTATCTTTCAACATATTTTGCATTACCCTTTTTGTTGACACAGGGACTGATACCTTTATTGGTGAACTCTTCTTTGACCCATATTTCCTTGAGCTTGAAACCCTTTTCTTTTCATGTTTCAAGTTATACCCCTTGGTTCATTTCAACTTATGCTACCTGATTTCCAACTGTCAACTTGTTTTTCATTTAACTTTTCCCTACGTTTTGTGACTAGATCCCTAGGGCTTCCAAATTGATTTTTTTTTAGTGAGGAGGAATTATTTTTACTTTTCATCATATTCTGAATCACGCTTTTTGTTGACATAGGGACTGATAACTTTACTAGTGTGTTATTCTTCAACTCATCTTTCCCTGAGCTCGAAACTCTTTTATTTTCATGTTTTAACTTATAACCTTGGGTCCATGTCAACATATGTAGATTTACTATTCACTTGTCTTATGATGATGATTTGTTTGACTTACAATTTTATTTTGTATTCCACATTGTAAGGATGGAAATTAAACAACCACATGAGGGAGAATATGTGTCCCATCAATCTAATCAACCAAATGATTATCAAGATGTGCCCTATGGACCTGATCAACAACTAGAAAAACATGTGCTCTATCAAACCGATTAATTGTCACTAGGGGAACAACATGTTCCATGTCAATATAATCAACCAATGGATAAAGAATATTTTCCATGTCAAGTTGATAAACCACTGGAAGAACAAATTGTTTCCACTCAAGTTGATAAGATAACAAGGAGTTGTAGTGGTTTAGAAAGGGTTGGACCATTTGTAGAAAATTTAGATGCAAGCACAATAGAGGACTTTGTGGATCCTATCCTTTCTCACATTATTAGATAACATGTAAATAACATCATTCGAAAACATTTTTAGAAACATTCATTTGTTGCACAACTTTGGATACTACACGGGTTGATCAAACATAAGAAACTAAAACATGCCACAAAGCTTTTGGGTGTACAAGATGCTAAAAGAAAGAAGATACAAATGAATGTCACTGAAAATATATCAAAGGCATTCACTATGTTTGGAAAATAAAGAAATACAATGTTCAAGTTGCACACAAAGAAATTACAATTTCTATTGTTGCACCAAGTACATCAAGACAACAAAAGTTGGCAACAATGTCAAAATTGCTCCATGTCTCAAGAAAAACCTTGCACAATCATACTAAATTCATGAATCAAGTTAATGCAAATGATGAATCTACTTTGTGGGCTCTTATCACCAAGCAACCCTACCAAGATAGGCTTATAGCAAGAATCAAAGCATTTGTGGTATAGCTTTGGCAGAGTCATTCCCATGTTGTTCTACATAGAAAACATGTCGTATGGCATTGCATAGCTAAAGGTGAGTATGTGGAACAAGGTAAGAACATTGTGTAAATGACATAAGTTTCATTGTTCGAGGAATTTTAGGAAAGCAATTTCCATGTGAAGATATCCATAAGGATGTTTTAGAAATTGAAGCCATGGTTTTTGAGGCCTAATACAATCCATGACATGTGTTGTTTCTGATATCATGTTGAATTTCAGCTTCATTATGACACTTTCCAGGAATTTTACAAGAATAATTGTCACGATGACCCTCCTCCTCCTACAGTGTGTGATTTTGTTTCATCAATATTGTGCATAAGAGAGCCAAAATAGTTGTATTACAAGAAAATATGTATAGGTGGGGGAAGATGCACTGAATGTTGTGATTTGGCATTGTTCCATAGGAACTTTTTTATTAATCCCAACTAGTATGGGATGTTTGATGTCATTGGAAATCAACCATCTTCTTCAACTCTAGCGCCTAAGAGGATCAACTATGTTGAGGATGAGATTCTTATTTCACAATTCACTGGGGTGTTTCAAAACCAGAGCTATAAATGTATCAAACACTCACATAGGTCCAGGAAGCAAGCATCTGGATTTAAGCATTCCCACGAAGTATTTTATCCAAGCACAATCTTATCAGTGGTGGAATTTACTGATATTTACACATTTCTCCTCATACAAAGATACAGAGTGAGTATTATCACTCAGACCAATTGTCCATATTAGTACATGTTCTGTATAGACATGCACAATTGAACATTAATGGTATGTATAGAACTGACAAGTCATGTGAAGTGATTAAAGAGTATCACTTTTACATCAGTGATTACCATGAGCATGACACATTGTTCATTCAACATTACTTTGACCTAATTTATGAATCATTAAAAAAATGGCATATCATTCAGGAAGCATTAGATATGGTCAGAAGGTTGTGCATGGAATTTTATGTCAACACACACTTTTTATTGGTTGAACTGACTACACAAGAAGAGAAAAATCAACAAACATGGAGCTACTTTGAAACAGGACATGGAAAGGGTGAGCATGATGGTGCAGGCGGTTGTGTGAAATGAGCACTTAGGGGGTACCAAATGATTCATGATGCATGAAGACTCAAATCATCACTAAAGGTGGTCAACTAGTGTAAATCCTATTTAGGACATGATGGTCATGAATCTATAATTATTGTGCGTAGGGTCTTCTAGAATATTGAACCTGACGATGTGAATAGATCCATTTCTTGGTATTGTACTACTGTAGAAGGAACAAGGTAATTACACTTAGTGCATAGAAAAGACATGGGGGAAATATTTTCCATTGAGACAAGAAAACTCACATGTTTTTTTGAGTTTTGCATTAGTATTGATGGATGTAGACTTGATCACTATGAAAAACATAGGTACGTGAAAGGATGGAAATATGTCCCTTTTAATCCAAAGGGATTTCATCCAAATTTGAAGTGGCAAGAGATGCATGATGAAGAGGCCATCGTTTCACTTGATCATGATCAAGTCTCTGATACTGTAATGAAAGGTATGTGGCCCACCTATCATTAACAATTTCATCTATAAATTGAAATCGTGATGTATTTTGTATTTTGGTTGTAGGTGATGTTTTTTCTATCACTTCCCCCACAGTAAATGAAGAGAATGTGGCCTACTACTTCATGCGATGCACATAGGTGAAAGTAGGTTGGTGAGACCATATAAAAATGGAAAATTCACTTACCAAATTAGTGACATGGTTGTGATGGGTTGTTTTTTTTTTAAGGTTAAAAAATAGACTGATCACATCATTTATAGATATTTTATGCCTAAATATATATCTTGTCAATACATTCATCTAGTCATAGCATCTCATATCACTCCCACAGAAATCAAAACAAATAAAGTTGAACCATGGAGATGGAAGATGGAAAAACCATACCACGAACGTATTATGCATACCTGTATTCCTATGAGCCATTAAATATATGAGTATATAATGAAAATGGCAAGCCCTGAAGTTAAGTCTATAGTAGTCAATTTAATCTAATCTAGTATAAGAGATCTCAAATGTATTATTTTTATAATATATAAATGAGATAGTTGAATACTCTTGTAATTTTGTAATTTTGAATAGAGAAATCTTTCCCTCTTATCTAGGATGGATTCTTAATGGTGTACATATATGTTATATAAGTTTTAGTTTCTCTAAGGTGCTTAAGTTTCTAAAGTACATCAAATTTCAAGTAGGTTTTATTTTTAGGGATAAGATCCTTATGTGAAACCCATATATCTAAAATTTAATTAAAATTTCGAATCAATAGGGATTTAGATTTATATTTAATTATAGAATTTCATCTTAAATTTTTTAAATGCCATGTGTATAGTATTCATGTTGAGCATGCAAGAAATTTTACAGACATATATACATGTCATACATATTTAGTTTCTAGAAAATCCATTTCAGTATGTAACAACCAAGTTCATATATTATTTTACTTAAAATGGAAATTCAAAAATATAGGTTATGAACAACATTGAAATATTTTTGTGTTATTAATAATAAATATGTCACATGCCAATTTGATATAAAACATGGAAAGGGTCACGTGCATGCTTCATATTGGAATGTAAAAAGTGAAACATATATATATATATATATATATATATATATATATATATATATATATATATATATATATTAAAGATCTTAATAATCATAACATATATTATAATGTTATTATTATTAAGATCTTTAAGATATATATATATATATATATATATATATATATATATATATATTTATATATATAGATATATATATATATATTATGATTATTAAGATATTTAAGATAACCTCAAAAGAAATAGAATCAAATAAAACTTATTAGTAGTTTACGTCTTGACATCTAAATTAAAATCATTTTAATTTAACATACATTAATTGTGCACTAAAAGATACTCTCTACAAGCCAATCTAACAACTAAAATTGCTATTTTGTAAAATTTTACTTCTTGAATGCTCTTAATTGAAGGTCTTAAGATAAAAACTTAATTGAAATACTTGGATAGACAAGTAAATTTAGGAAAGTGAAAAAAATTATAGAAACATATCATTAATTGTTTAAATTAACATACATTGACTGCACTAAAAAACAATTTCTACAAATTTAACATTAAATTGATATTTTAGTTCATTTTAAGTGTTAAAGTGACTTGCATCATAGTAAGATTGTACTTATTTCCTTACTCTATGAAACTAGAATTCAAAATTGTTATTTTGCAAAATTTTACTTATTGAATGTCTTAAGTTAAGGAATTGATTGAAACATTTGATAGGCAACTAAATTTAGGAAAGTTCATAAAATTATCTAAAAACATATCATTATTTTTTTTGGTATATTAAACTCCAATACATATGACTTATATGATGTGTTATGACTAGGCTGTTGTAGATGACCTCAAAAGAAATAAATTTAATAAAACAAGTTATTAGTTGAACATTACTAGTTGAAGACATTTTTTAAAATTGAATTCAAAATGTATTTAAATCCTATTTGTGTATTTTAATTGAACTGTGATCATATATTTTAGTTCATTTTAAGTATCAAAATGACTTGCATCATAGTCTAAGACTGTACTTATTTTATTAGTTTATTTCTTGAAAAGTCAAAATTGTTATCTTGTTAGCTATGTATGATAATAAACCATCCATATGAAAATATATACAAATTACATTATACACACAAACATCCACAAAATGAAATAATAAGCTTCCATAAAATGAAATAATGTTCATGCATCCATAAATTGTCCATGTATGAAAATATGCAAATTTTGTACCTCACATGTGAATTTTCCCTATGAAATGGGCTTGAAAATATGCAAACTATCTATGATCCATTCTAGAACATAATGCTTCTCGAATTCTTATGTGTGTTATGATACGCAAAGTGAGCGTCCATAATCTAATACTGCAATATAACACATTCAAATTCAAATTAACTAAAACATTATTTGTACAAAATAAACAATATGGAAATTGTAACACCCTCCTCCCACATCTACCCAAGTAACTAGCCAACCAGAGTGAACATGAGATGATTTTCTACTATGATTGGATTTGACCTCCTATGTGACCTTAAGGAGGTGGAATCGACAGAAACATCTCATACAGTCATCCAACATCAACTTCAGGACCCACATAAACCAATCTGGCACTTCAAATAGCTTACCCTTAGGTCAACTAAAGTTTTGACCATGTTAGGCTTCAGTCACTCTCATGCTATAGGCATGACAACATCCAGAAACCCAAATTCGCTCTCATAGGATTATGTTCCAGCGTCCAGGGATCCAATTTTCCAGTTATGTGCCAGTGACCCCGAGATTTAAGCCACTTTTTCAAACCTAGAGCCTAGGTCACTGCCTAGAATGGAGTGATAGCTTAAGATCAATAAAAGAACAGGAAAAAAAATGATGCCAAAGCAATAAGTTGAACAAGATCTTAACCAGAACCCTACTAGCCATGATAGGAATTTTGTCAAACATATCATCATCATGTAACCTATAAGTGTAAACACTAAAATTAAGAGTAGGGATGTCATAGTTATCTGAGGATCACTATGAACCATTGTTCCCTCATGCCATTTGTTGCATTATCATCTATTAGGCCATAGATACATTATTCATTCATTTACAATTAAAATCATGTTGAAAGCCATACATAACTGTTTTCATAAAACATATATATAGCCAGCATAATATGGACAAAAATATCCTAAACATATCAGCCATAAAATCCACATATACATCAGTGCGTTTACACATGAAAATCAAGGGAATTAATTTCTCATTAATAAATGCAATAAACCAACTAGAGATGGGACTACCATGTTCAACTTGACCATATATTAGATAAACCAAGTCTCTCCTCAGTCAATCACCCATGTGCCATATTCCAAACATGAATGTGGGACTCATAGAACACACCAAAAAACACTAACAAGCATGAATTCCACCAGATTTCTCCTCCTACACCATGAGGGATTTGGGTGCCTCCTAGTCTCTCAAGCTTTACCATAATCCATAGTCTGATCCAGGGATCACTAGGCCCTACACTGAGACACACTCTTGAGGCTTTACTGCACATCCCATATCGGGACTACTAGGCCCAATGGAGAGAAATCCACCTCTTGGATTTACCGCATATCCCGCGATTCACTAGCAAGGGTTTCTAGGCCCACTAAAGCACACAATCTGGATTTACCACAACCCACAGTCTAGTTCAGAGGTTACTAGGCCAGTGGATTTACCATGAGCCAAAGTCAATTCAAGTACCACTAGGCCATGTGTTTGTTAGCTTTCAGATCCACCCCACTCAACTTCAAGTTTATCTGACCATCCCACATTAACTGAATATGAGAAACCCATCTCATCAAAGCTATCAGGAAATTGCAAGGCTAGGCTGAAGAACACTATCACACCTAGAAAAAATCATGTCATGATAGAAAAGAACCACATGCAATACCATGCATGCAAAATCTAGCAAGGGAAATACACATGCAATTTGATACCTACAATGAAGCCTATTGTAGCTACTTGATCCTACCTTGCCCTGCTTGATCCTTGCTTCCTCTTACATTCTTTTCCTTTCTTGCTCCAATGCCAAAGTTCTCCCATAAAAATCTAAGTGTCCAAGAGTTAGAGAGAGACAAAATAATGGAAGAGCTCCAAAGCTAAACTTACAAAAGGCTACCAACTGGTCCTTAGAAGCCTTTTTATGAATGAGGCCTCTATTTTCTTCATTTTCCATTATTTTCCTTCATTTTCCTCCTCACATGCAACATGTGACCTTTCACCTCCTTTTTCTCCTAATTTCCATTATTTTCATAAATAATTGTGCCAAAAAATCCATTTTTCCTTTCCAAAGCCTTATCCATTGCCTTTTCCAATTTCCTTAGCCATAAACAACCAAATGAACACCCCCTACGATGTCTTTCCCAACATTCATCTTGGAATAAGTGTCCCATCAACTGTGGTTATTGTTTTTAACTTTTATTACATGGAATTTTCACCAGGGATGTTACAAAACCACCCCCCTCGGGGGATCACCATCCTTAGTGTTCAATAACACCTATAACCACAAGAACGCTATAAGAAAAACATACTTCCCATGGAGATTTATGACACAACTCGTTGTAGTATTTACAATGAATGACCTGCTCACAAGTAAAAAATCATGAAAACATGACCAGATAACAACCATACCGCATACTAGAGCTATATAACACGGCGCATTATGGTATTTACAATAACTACATATACAGGTGCACATTTTCTAAACCAAAAAATAAAAGGATATGATGACTACATCTGCAACAAGGGAATCCAATGGCTCACACCTCCACCCTCAAAGAAATAGCAAGATTCATCTCCTTCCTAGGAAGTCCAGAATCAACTGCCACAGTTAAGGTTGTATCCAATGTATAACACTACAATCCTGCACCACTTATCCTCTCAACGAATATTTACCAGCTCATTGTTTCAGGCACACTCCCAATGTGCATATGATTCCATTTTAAAATGCCCATGACCAAAATAAACATATTTTTGACCTTCCCTTCTCAGCTACATAGTCCCTTGGGAGATCTAATCACCCCCTTCCATGTAGTCACTCACCTTCCAAGTTCCCTAACATCCCCTATCTTAGGTGATCCATCCCTTGGCAAGGCTTCCTGACATCAAAAGATCAAATAACCAAGGAAAATACCCTCCTCAAAACCATCATATCGTTCATAGCATGCTCATGGAAATCAATGGACACGATTGGGTACTAGTTTCCCACAATTGCCCTACTCCTAAATTGCTTTACCAGTATACTACTGCCTGTTCCAATTTCTTTCACTGTTGTTTCTAATTATTGCAGTTGGTTTCAACCATCCAACTAAGCATTTACATGCTTCCTATATCAAGCACATAACTTCTATTATATTCAAAATAAATTGAAATAACTTCAAATCAAACCTCATTAGTAGCTCTTCAATAAGGTATACTTCCAATCATGTTTACTTTTTGTCACAACAACTCAAACTAACATCTTTGACCGAATCATCATGTATAAACATATCAAATTAGGTTAGCTCAATCACAACCATCATAGATCACATGTAACCATCATAAACTAGAATCATAGATTACATATAATAATCATTGTTACACAGTAAAATGTCACTGCCATCATGCCAGTCTCCCTACTGTGTTGTGAAACCACATTCACCTATGTTCATGCTCCTCAAAATGGTTAAAAAACCCTCTTTGCCTAAGTTAAATGTATCATCGCGTCTGTTTATTGAATAACCGCGCTGACAGGCGGAGGCCAGTGTTACTTCTGCACTGCCAGCGCGGAAGCACACGTGTTTTCCGCGCTGGTCCAATTTTACGGACAGCGCACCCTCCGTTTGTCCTGTTGAGCGCTGACCGGACCTCCTCTATAGTGATCTGCGATGTCAGCGCGCTAGTTCAGTGTCTCACCCGCGCTGATCCTGTTTGGGCGAATTTGTTCTAACAACCAACCTTCCAGATCCCTCCAGACTTGGTTGTTAGCATTGTTGAGGTCGCCATCCTTTCTCTGGCACGTCTGTTCGACTGACCATCCACTTATCTTGGGGGAAAGCTCATCCTCTACCTATTCAAGGAGACTCCTTCTCCTTTATAAGCCTCTCCATTGCCCATGAGCAGGGAGTTAGATAGTTTGGAACATATAGACTTTGTTTGAGGAATTCTTAGTGCATTTTAATGCTGCTCTTTGTAGGCATTTGGTGTGGTGTGTGAGGATTGTTTGAGCTTGAGGAAGGTCATGAGCTTGTTGCCTTGTATGTGAAAGAGAGACCTCTTTAACTTGGGAAATTTGCTTCAAAGGTGAATGCTTGGAAGACATGCTGGCTGGACCCTCTAGAGAAGGACTCAGCGTCAGGACTCGGTTGTACCTTACTCTACTTTCTGTTAATAAAGATAGATGACTATTCTTATGGTTCCATTTCCATTTGTCCTATGAATGATTGATGTAAATTGTATCCTTCCTGACTGATACATAGTTGTCGTTAGTAGATTTTACGCCCATGTTTGCTCTCTCTTTGCTTGTGCAGGTGTTTGTCCGCGGGGATAGCGGAGAATTGTGATCGGCTGGAGCGAAGGAGTGAGAGGATCATCTCTTCGACGAACATAGCGTTGGAATCCAAGTAGGTTTCTTTTACCCACTTGTTAATCACAACTAGGAACCTGCGGTGTAGCATTGTTTGATTGTTGCTAGACCCCTGTTGGGCTAGTAGGGATTGCCTCTATCCGTAGAGGGGATTTACCACTCCAACACCCCCTATAAGAACAGGTTCACCTTTTGGGATAAACTTTTTGCTTCAGAAATTTTTGATATTGAATCATTGATGATTGCAGGAGATCTCAACGCTACCCTAAGCTCTGAAGAAAGATGGGGAAACTGCAGGAATAAAGACCCACTGGCTGATCACATAAAGTATGAATTACTGCAGAGAAATTTTGTTGATATAGCTCCTTCTAAAATGATGCCGACGTGGGAAAGCGGTAGATCAGAAAAAGCTTATATTGCAAAGAGGATAGACCGATTCATCGTTCATGGTAGCATCATTGATAAAATGGGAATGCCACTCTAATCCATTGGGTCTGCTCTTATATCCGACCATAAAACAATTTTTTTATGCTGGAAGGAAAATGTTATCAAAAAAGGGTACCCTTTTAAATTCAATAAATCATGGCTACAGGACCCAAAATTCAATGAAGTCGTAACTAATACTTGGAAGGACTTCTATGCAAAGGACTTGGCTCCCCCGTTTATGACATTCAGAGACAAGATGAGTGCCATGAGAAAAGTGGTCAAAGATTGGCAGTTCAAAAAAAGACAGAGGGATAGAGCCTCTCTTCAGGAAACGCAGAGGGAGCTAGACAGGATCCATAGGGATATGGACGCCAACTCCTTTTCCTTCAGTATGAGATGCAAAATTAAATAGCTACAAAGGAAAAAACAGAACCTTTTGAAACAGGAGGAAGCTTTCTAGAGACTCAAAAGCAGAGTAACTTGGATAAAGGAGGGTGACAAGAATATGAAGTTTTTTCATAAATATGCAAATTCCAAGCGACAGAAAAATACCATATGGAGGATAAGTGATGGTCAGGGAGGCTTTTATGTCTCTCAACAAGATATCTCTAAGGACGCTGTAACACATTTTAAAGGACAATATAAAAGAAGGGAAGGAAGCGGAATCCGGGACATCTTTTGGGGTATTGCCCTGATGCCTCAAATGTTTGATGATCAAAAAAATGAGAGTCTCTTTCAACCTATAATAGAGGACGAGCTTATGGGGGTTCTGAAGGCCTTTAAAAAGGACAAATTTCCTGGCTCAGATGGTTGGAAAATCGAATTTTATATCCACTTTTTTGACATTATCAAGCAAGACCAGATGAGGATGGCCGAAGCATCAAGAATTTTGGGCAGTATTCACTTGATTACATCCTCCACTCATATAGCTCTTATCCCGAAAAAAGTGGAGGTGGTTTCATTCCAAGATTTCCGGTCGATATCCTTATGCAACATATCTTTCAAAATCATCACAAAAATTATTGCGAAAAGGATAAAAGAGACTCTGGCCACTTTTCTCGCTAAGGATCAACATGCTTTTTTAAAGGGAAGGAACATATTGGATGTTGTTGCCAATACTCAGGAGTGCTTGTTTTCTATGCTCTCGGAGAAATTAGACGCTGCCATAATGAAAATAGATTTACAAAAATCATATGAATGTTTGGGCTGGGGATTTATAAAATGTTTATTAGCCAAAATTGGTCTAAAATCAAACTCCATAAGCTGGATAATGTCTTGCGTGGAGAATGTGAATTATGCAGTTATCATAAATGGCATGCCCTCTCCATTTTTTCCAGCTTAAAGGGGGCTTTTTCAAGGGTGCCCCCTATCTCCTCCTATGTTTATCATGGCAATGAACTCGCTGAGCCTTCACATCAACAAGGTGGTCTTAGAAAATAGGTGCAAGCCCGTCAAGATTTGCAGGAAAAATTTCATCTCCCACAATCTATTTGTAGACGATGTGCTTGTTTTCGCTATGCTCTGCAGGGCATCGTGGACCTACCTCTTTGATATCCTGAATAGATTTAAAAGTTGATCCAGGTGGATATTGGTGGCCACCTGCCAAGTCCACCTGGACCCCAACCATTGTCTTTCTCAGCATTTTCAGTTTCCTTAATTGTAGCACAACTTACTATTTTTAGCAGTTTTTCGGGTCCTGAACTTCTGGAGCCATTCCAACAATGATAGTGCTCGAATAGATCTTTCTAATGAGCTATTGTACGCGTCAAACGGAGATCATATGCTAAAGTTACGACCCCGGGAAGTTGAT
>APFE031250910.1:0-11009 GCA_000404065.3 Pinus taeda
AGCCCCTGGTTGAAAATTAATGTGGGGAGAGTTGAGTTCCATAATCATATCTGAACACCAACACAGTTGTTAATGGAGGAATATGCAACTACATTCTTGGAGTTGTTGAGGAATGTGGATTACATCAAGGGTGAGAAGATGGAGATTCAAGTGTATCTCAGTGGGTTTCCATAGGGCCATGTATTCAGGGACATAATATAATTTGATGTGCGAATCCTTGGAAGAATCCATTGGGAAGTTGAGGTACTTTTACAAAATATCTAAGAAAAATCCTAATTTCAAGATTGATTGGAAGATGAATGGAAAACCCAATTTTAAAGTGAATTGACACAATTTTGTAGGACATCAGCCAAGAAAAGGAAGTGCAAAGTTTTCCATCATAGTCAAGGGTGATTTTAAGCATAATACTTTTAATACTTCTTAGAAGGACCAATTTACAAGACCTGTAGGAGAGGAAGTCGAGAGGTCCCGAGGAGGGACAATGCAGTGTTGGACTTGTGGAGAGAACTAAAGAAAAAGGTATTGTCCCCTATGACCAAACAGTGGTTTGAGAGTTTACAATGTATGATACTATGAAATATGTGGCTTGGAGTGTGCCACACATTTAGGATGTGTTGGATAATAGACAGTGAATCACCAAGCATTTTTTTATCGAGATGGAAGGTATGATCAATAATCACCTGGTTTCCATTTTAATAGACCTAGGTTGTAAACTTCTGGGGATATGTAAAGTTAGCCGCTACTTACTCATTCATTAGGGAGCCATAAAGCCGCCAACCAGACAAAGCCCATTCATCCAACCAGACAAAGCTAGCAAGCAAGAAATAAAGCCACCATGAAGAGTTTATCACAAAGAAATTATACGGGCATGTTTTAGGCATTCAAACATCACTTTTGGACCTTGAAGTACTTCGATAGGATGCTTGGTTCTGCAATGCCACTATATTCATATTATGTATATGAGGGTTAGGTTGCCATCCATCGGTGGACATACTGTGCCGGAGAGGATTGAACCATCGAAATACTTCCTTCCATCTAGGTTTCGCCCGAGTTGATGTTTCCCACTTGTTTGCAACCGAACTGATCCAATCATATGCTTTTTACTTATCCTCTCCCAGATGTATTAAGTGACGTTGCACAACGAGGAACTCAGTTCGACTGCTCGATAAGCCTTTGCCCTTGGGTCGTGGTAGCTAAGGCGTGGTTTGGGTAGAGGATCCAAGCTCTGATGGAGATCGGGGTTGGGGCGGGATGCAGGGACTAGCTTCAATGGACAAGCACGTTTATAGGCGAGATGTGGATGCTTAAAATCTAAAAAGTGGGATAAGAAGTTGGTGCAGTTCGTGTGTTTCATCCTCTCGGCTTTCTCAGCTAGCTGGTCTTAGCCCACGAAGTGAGGGAATGAGCTTGGTGCCGAACGAAGTGAGATCCACCTCGATAGCTAGTCTGCGGGCTGGTAATCATCCAGATCTAGTTCGTTGGCTGCTTCCTTGACCAGACCATTAGGCCGGCTCTTAATAGTATTGGTGTGGTGGCCGTAATAGCTACTATACATCTTTGTGGCCGCCTTGTTCTTTTGGGGTTAATAATTTCTCAATGGTGGAGTGTCATTCGCTATCCCTTTTGGTTTCTGAGAGACTCCCTGAGGAGATGTGGTAAAAACCTGCGATTGACTGCTGGATACCTCACTTTTACTTTATAAGTAATAGATCCTTTCACCCTCCTATTCGTTCGCTAATATTGCAAAGAAGTGTGCATTACTAAAGAAATCCCATGAGGAATCATGGTTCATCCATTTGGCCATAGGGACTAAGAAATGTTAAAGTTTGGTACCTCAGGGATGAATTTCTCCTGGAATAAATTATAAATTTCAATTTTGTTTGAACCACCTATAAGAAATTTTCATTTCTAAAATTTTTAATATGACTTTCCAAAATAGCAAGTCACGTCCCAATTTGGAAGTGACTTTTCAAAAATAGAAAGTCATGCCTAAAACATCAAGGATGATCTTGACATATGGAATCCACTTTAAAATCAAATCAATCATGATTATACAAGTCAAGAATTAATATATTTGTCCTTATTAGTATTATTATTATTGTCATACTATTATTTATAAAATAGTCTAAAGTCATTCACCTTTAATGGATTAATTCCCTCATGGAATAAGTAAACTAGCATTTGCACCAAAAGGGTGCATACGTATGTCGATAGAACTGTAGATGAGTGTAGAGTGATGAAAATCTAGCATTGAAGAAAACAAGGATGTGGATGTCGAAGGCATGAGGAATTAGGAGGCAAGGATTGGGGGTAATGGGAAGGAATTGGTAAAGTAAAGGGTTGGGTATGGAACATACACATCTCTTTTTTGTATTGAGTTGATGCAAATGGAAAGATAATTCAAATTCAACTCATGAAACTCTAGAATTTGTAGAAAAAAATATTCAACTCACCTAAGGTTTAGGGTTAGTTAGTATTTTTTATACAAATTCCATACTTATTAGCCAAACATTCAAAGAGATCAAATTTTTAAATAAAAGGACACCTGGAGTCTCACGCACAAATTTGGTGTCTATCTTGGTTGAGAACCTAAAACTAAATTATTAATAGAGAGCTTCAATGGGCCTAATAGTTAAGAACACGTGTTTCCTTCTAAAAGGTCACACATTCAAATTCAATGATAATAGTATATATATCCTCATAAACTTTAGCATTCATTTCCTTACACAAAAGAGATTCTTGTCCTACAAACAATATAGTTATATATATAATTGTACCGAATATATTAAATTTATCTAAAGTTACCGTGTATAAAATAAATAAGTATATGAAAAGGGTTTGTGAAAGCCTATATCTTCCCAGTGTTACTAGGTTATGACATAAATAAAATGAAAAGGAGATACACTGATATGATGAAAATATAATGTAGAACATATGTGAGACGCAATGCCTATGATATACATGATATGTAGAAAGACATAAATTTTATATATACCTTTACAAAATATATGTCAATTACAGAGAGAAAATATAGATACAAAGATGCAATTTTGGAAAATATTAATTGTTGACGTATTGAATGATTTACCAGCCTCTTCACTCTGATCTACTATGAAAAGGTTAGAAAAAACAATCTCTTCACTCTAATCTAGCTTATGGATTTGTCCAACAATTCCGATGATTGTTCCTATGTTAGGGTTCTTCCTATGGGCATCAGTGGTTTTGATTAAAATATTTTTATGAGATCAATATAAATAGAAATATTAGGATTCATAACAAATGTGTTTATTGAAGCAACAAATATTGACATGTGAAACCATAATATTAACCAGGCATTCTAATATTAAGGGGTTATAAAGAAAAATAACTTATTCACTCTGATATAGTCTCTTCAAACATATTTTGGAAGGTACAGTTAAAATGAGTCAGTATAATTACCTAATCACAACCAAACATGGCTCACGAAAACATTTATTGTAAAACAATCATGTTCCTTTCACATCAAATAATGGGAGTTGAGTATCATTCACTTTCCATCAATCCAATTCTCATTATTATGAGCATAGTTAGCTAGGTATTATGCCTTGAACCAAAGTTTTATCCCATTTTTTGTTTTTTATGCCCAATCAATTCCATGAATAAGATTCTTGCAAGAAATGCACCCTCAGAGAAAGACCAAAATTGACGTTTCTATGTGACCTTAGGAATTGTTTTTACCATATGCTACATTTCAAGAAGGTATATTTACTAATTACTTTTGAACCCAATTTAAACCCCTGGAAAACATACCTTCCAACAATTATGGCAACATCACCTGAAATGGTTCCAGGTTCTAAATTTTTCAGGTTCGTTGCACCTATGAGTTTGCGTCTATACTAGATGACTCCCTAGTATTTCCATAATTAGAGAAATAGTCATTTCATTAATAATAATATTTTTTATCTTCAATGATTTCTTTAATAATGAAACCCTCTCCTAAATTTGCTTCCAACATTGACCAATGTTTTAACACTCCCAAAAAATGTTCTTAACTGGTTCTAATTTCAAACAAACAGGGTACTTTCCATCTATAAAATTGTTGAAGTTTCTCTTTGATAGTTACAATTCTATCAACAATCCCCATTAAATAACCAAGCAATAAAATATGCAAATCTTGCAACATAGTATGTAATATCAAACTTCACATAATATATTAATCCAACAAGATTCTATGTATGAGGACATCCTCTTAGAGTTCAATGTATAATCCAACATGTTAGTTTATGTGAAAGAAGGTACAACTTTCTACAATTATAGTCAAATATTGGCCTATCACACATGCATCTCTAGTGTTTCCAAATAAAACCATTTATCATAGAACTTCCTCATTTTCAAGAGTGAAAAATAAGAGAAAAAGGGATTTTTCTTTGAAGGGATTTAGGGGATTCAAAAGCCAAAAATTGGATGGAGTAGGAAGCCTTAAACCACAATGAAAAAATTATGCTATAATCAACATTGAAGAAAAACATTATGTTCACTAGGCTTAGGAACTTCCACCATGACAATGTTAAGATTTTCTATGCAATCATAATGGACTATAGAAGGCTACATGTGCCTAGACAAAAAAAAATATATATACTTTTACAAAGACATTATTGTCACGCTTCTTTACCAACAAACCAAATAGCTCATTATAGCAATCTCATTTTTCAAAAAAAACTTATTACACCTTGAGCTACATTCCACATATATGCTTGTAGTTTCATCACATTCATACAGATGGTTGATAAATGGTTGTTACTATCTCGTCCAAGAGGTCACATGCCTCACAATGTAAATGGTATCCACATCTTGATGAATAATGTATGGTCGATACTTCAATGCTTCCTTATATGGACTCCATGATGTTATCAATCTCAGTGTTCTAAATTTATATGAAAATCAACCCAATTGTATGATGTTATCCATGCTAGTGTTCTAAAATTACATGAAGATACTTTCTTAATTTAAATGTATAGTGTTATCAATGTCACCATTATAAAATCATATGAAGATCAACCTAATAGTATGAATATTCTACCCAAGAAATAAATTAATTCAATGTATTCCTTCATCTCCATCCTCCACTTCATGTTGACACTATTTAGACACTGTGGTCTATAATAATCTCTACATATAGTTAAATATGTGTATAAAAAATGATATTTTAGTGGAATTTTTTATGCAGATAACCTTTTCACCTTTTGCATAACTCGCATGGTGTAATATATTAATTTTATGATCTAAAACACAAGATCAATTTCATGCATGGGACTACTAGCCTTGATTTTGATTATTTTGTAGTGTTTGCATTTCGAGGAGATTTTTTGTTGGTCGTAGTTAAACTCCCCGCCCTATATGGGATTCAATCATAGGATCAAATGGGAACCAAACTCCACCATAACCACTTCAACAATAGTACAAGGGTCCAATGATTTTAATATTGGATTCAATCACAAGATCATATGGGAACCAAACTCCACCATAACCACTTTAGTGATAGTACAAGGGACTAATTATTTTATAATGAGAGGAATCAATGGTAATCATCATTAACAAAGAATATGTAATTGTATTTTTAAACATGAACATTCCATCCCCACCAAAACCACTTCAGATACAACAAAAATGCTTAATGGTTTTTGTTATCACTCAGATTTTCCTAGAATTTTTAAGAAGAGGAAAGGGGTCCGAGGTAAGCACAAACCAACTTTTAGGTACAGAATCTAGACAATCTATACCTACAGAGGGATCTCTCTTTAAAAATTGGCTTTGTTTTATAAGGTTTTAAGCCAGTTATGAAAGCTTTGGGATTTTGATTTTGTTTGGTGGTGAAATTCAATAGCAGATGGGTAGAACTAAATATTTCAGGCCACTGGGCTAATGGAGTCAACAGAAGATGGCTCAACTAGATTTGGTTTTTCAATAAGGATGGATTCACAGGCCAAGATAGCTAAAAAAAGGTGCAAATGGTAACTTGAAAGGATGGGATGGGCTCAAAAGGGAAGAAGGGAAAATAAGAATCATTCCACATGTTTTGAGAAGAGGGAATTAAGATGATCACCAATAAAAAGCAATTAAGGGTTTTTTACTAAATGATCAAAATGATAAACTAAGAAGTAGGAGAAATTAAGAATTCCTTGCCTATGATACTTTAGAGGAAAACATTAAGAATAAAAATGATTGAAAAAAGATTGCACTGAAGCACTTTCTGAATTATGATTTTTCATTTTAATATTCAGATATGGAACATAATTGAGATATTAAACAACAGAACAATAGCACATGTGATATAAAGTACTTATTTGTCTAGTGATTTTCACATGAATCCTGTGAAGATTCCTTTGTATTAATCCTTCCTCCAGCCAGCCATACAAGAGTTTGTCCAACAACACTTTATTCCAAAGTAATCAATTTTACAGAAATGTCTAAGAATCCACCTTCAATACTTTCAATGAGGGAGTATTTATAAGAAAGTTTTACAATAAAATATCTCATAACAAAGAGAGATATATTCTAGGGTGACTAACTATAAGTTACATGAAAATAGAGACAGATGGTCTCATAGATAGAAGATAAAGTAAATTGATGGCTTGTTATCTATGTTTTTGTGAATGAGATGGAGGCTGGCCCTATGATGGGGCATCTTGTTGTCTTCCTCATAAATTAGTGTTGTTTGTTCTACTTTTCACTTTCTCACTAATACACTTTGACATGTTCTGATACTCTTTACCTGTTTGATCCTTGTTCATCCTCTTTTACCACCATTCACTGTAGTAAATAATGAAAATTTACTTTTTTACCAAGGATAAATTACAAAATATCTAGCATTTCTATCCACCATTTTTCTTGTGGTATTCTGGTCCTTTGAGGTTTCCTGAGGATTTCATCAGTCTCGGTGTACTTTAAAAAGGTAGATTGAACTGGAAACAAATGCTTTAACTCATGTTCAACATAGAAAATGTTCTCTAGATTGTCATAGAGAACTATGCCTGTAAGCAGTGCCTTTGCTGCTGATGTATTGGTTGATGAAATGGCCTGGTTATCTGGATATTGAGCCAATTTATCAACATAATCTATATGCCTCATCAATTTATTATTAATAACTAAAATACTAGGGAGTCCGTTGCTCTGCAAAATGCCAAATTTCTCCATAAAAACATTAATTTCCTCCTGCATGTTTTGGAATCTCCTTTCCAAATTCTGCATCAAAGACCTTTTCGTCAATACCTTCTTGACCTCTAGAATAGTCCCTGTTCTGTCTTCAATGCCCAGTTCTTCAAGCTGGTGCTTATTCTTTCTATTCAAAAAATTTATAAGCCTGGTGGCTTCCTCAGGCATCCTTCCTAATTCTTCCTTTGTCCTCTGAATTTCTTCAAGTGCTACCTTTACCAAATCAATTTGTTCAAAAATTATTTGTATTGATGGCCAAACATTGTTTATTGACTGAGTGATGTTGGTCCAAAGAATCTCTTTAATGTCTGCTAAAGGCTTGTCAAATGTGAGGTCTTTCTCTAATGATTTCGCCTTTTGTTCTAACCCCTCATTTTCCCTCACTTTTTAAGCAAAATTAATTTTGGAAAGATCATATCTCTGTTCTAAGGTAACAAATTGCTCTTTTACCTTTTGTCACTCTAAAACTTGGAGCTTCATCTCCTCCATTGATTTTATCAATTCATCTGTGGTTAAACCTGGAGTTCTTGCTGGTGTTGTTCATGTACTTGTACATGTGATTACTTCAGTTGTGCTCAAAGGGACATTAGGTGCCAGCGTTGTTGCCAGTGTTGAAGGGACTACAGTGGAGACTAGTGGTATCACATTTAGAGGCTGAGAGGTCGACTCTCCCTGCTTGCTCTTGAGTGATTTTTCTAACTCTTGCTCGGTCTCCTTTAACTGTTCATTAAGCTATAGGACTAAGTCCATAAGCTCTTCTTCAGACTTCTTCTAAACAGTTTCTGCAGTTTATGGATGTGTTGATGGTGGTAACTTTAGCAGCTTTCTCAAGGTAGCTATGTCTTCATCTTTTTTCTTTATTAAGGCCTCTGTAGCCTTCACATCCTTTGGATTATGACCCAATCCAATCACTAACTCTTTCAAATATTTAATTCTGTTGTCTTTAGCCCTCCAGTTGTAATTGGGTAGCTGTATTATTTAAATAATTTTCTAATCTTTGGGCCATCATGGCCTTACCAATCAAAGTTGAATATATCATTACCCCTGTTTGCCTATGTAACTCAATTTGATCCGAGGGATGAATATCATTGGCCATGACCTAAAAATTTGTTTGAAGGTAGTCTGCAACTATCTGAGGTTATTGTACTTTAGGCTTGAAGAGGCTCATTTTCATTTTGCCTTCCTTGATGTCGTAGGCTAACATCAACCTATTCTGATTGGTGGGAGCCATTCTTAAATATTGATAATAGACTTGGATCATTAATGGCTCATTCCTAGCCTTTATTTCCTTGAATTTCTTTTTAAAATCCAAGTTCTCATTTCCTAGAGGTTTAAAGGATGATACCTCAGCACTCTGTTGTCTCTTTAGCTCCTGTCTCTGTGAGCTATAAGGTTTTCCACCTACTGGGAAAGTCTAGTGACTATCTACACCTTTTTTTGGATATCTGTGGTTTCTTCAAAAATTTCCTCTTCTAAATGAGAATTTAGTATGTGCCTTTTAGCACCAAGCTTCTCTAATGGACCACTGGTAGGGGTAGCTACTTCCTGGTCTCCCTTTTTCTTATTTTCTGAATTCAGAGGATTCTACAAAATTGGGGGCTCTTCTTTATTAGCTTGGGTTGGGTGAGCCTGTGTTTGAGCCTGCTCTTCAGAATTTTCAGGCTGTTTAGACATGACTGATTGTTCTGTTGCTACTGTGCTAGTCTCTGGTTTATTTCCCTTAGATGTCCTTGTAAGTGGTGTACTGATATCCTATGAGTGCTTCTGAGAGGTTTCAACTGTAGAGGCACTGATCTCTGATGCTGACCTTTGAGAAGTTTCAAACTGTACTTCTCCAAAAGAATCCAAGTCAAGTGATTTTTCAAGATCCTTCATTACATTTTCTACATTGACCTGCTCAGTATCAGTTTCCACTAAGGTACCTTCCTTCCATTCATCCATATTAGCAAATTGTTCAATCTCTAGAACTCTATAATGTATGTATGGTGATAGTCTATTTTTCATCCTTCTATCGCAGATGAAACTATGGGGATCATAAGGAATCCAACTAAAACTTTTGTGTAGTTTAAGCTGATCTTCTAGAATTTTCTCTGCTTATTTCCATGCTTCCCTAGTGTTGCAGATGAAAGGGCCTATTTGATTCTTGATTCCGAGTTGTGTGTTCTTTTTGGCTTTATGAAAATGAACCAAGTCTTAATTTATCATTTGTCTGTAATATTCCAATGCAAACAATCTCTTTGGAACATATTTGGGCAGCTTGAATGGGGAAAGCTCACACCCATATATTGTAATTTCTATATAGTTATGGTATAAATACTAGTCACCCACTTTGTATTGTTTGGAGAGCTGAAGGATCCTCTTAATGTCATCACTGATTATAGGAGGTGGAATTCCTATCAGCAAGGTGGTCATGGGGTGGACAAACTGATCAATGAACTCATTATAGGAATAAGGGTTGGCATAAGATCTATGGAAGATGGAAGTCCAAAAGATGACAGACCTTAGATTACCCTTAGTATCAAGTTTCATGACAGAAAATGGAAATTTGTATGATTGGTAGTAGAGGATGAGATGATATATAAAGGTGGAAAACTTGAAGACCATTTCATTCTCCAGTCTCATGAACTGGTCATGAATTTTGTCAGAAATGAATGAGGCATAATCATACTTGAGAGCAGGGGGTTGTCCAGGAGTAAAGATAGACAAGAACACTAGGGTCAGTTGATCTACATACTCACTAGTGTTGAATCCCATGACTGTAGATATCATATCGACAATGATTTTACCCATATCAATGAAGAAAACTTGCATATAAGGAGGTGGATCCTTAGTTTGATATTGTTTTAATATGAAGGTCTGGCATAGGTGATCAAGTTCATATTGGGACATCTTGGTTGATTTCTCAATTAAATTTCCAATGGAAATGGGTGTGAAGGCCTGGCTAGAATGAAATTGTAGCATCTCATTGATTGATTCAGCAGTTATTGGAAAAAGGACTGTTTGGTTGGGAGACATGATTGCTCTACGGTTGGGGTCATAATCGGCATGGCATTGATGGATTATGTAAGCGAAAACATGAACATAGGGGAGAAAGTATATGGGAAAATTGGATTCCCACAGTCCTATGGCATCACGGCCATTCAAGTGGTTGTCTCTACATTGGCAAAATAATTTGAGGTGATTTTTATCAGTGGTTGTTATGAAACCAGCTCCAGAAAAGATAGAAAAGATAGATCAATGCCTTAGAATTCAGGCTCTTCGAGGGGGAAACCTCCTTTACATTACATAAATGAACAATTCTTGGATGATTCAAATGAAAAAACCTCCTTTCTATATATAGGAGTCTAAGGAGTCACAATATGGGTCAATAGGGGCACAACAATATTAATAAGGGGTACAACTACAATAGTAATAGGTAATCACTAGTATTATAGGGACCCAACATGCCCCTCTCCTTCAAAAAAGTGTTGTCCTCAATGCTCTAGTAGTTATGGATACTTCTGTATAAAATTCTCATCCTCCCATGTGGAATCTTCAGCAGATAAGTTCTTCCACTTGATAAGATACTCTAAAATTGATCGATTTCATAGTTGTCGAGTTCTTGCTTCTGTGACTGCTTCCGGTTCCAATATAGTTTTCCTTCCTCGTCAAGTTCTGGAAATATTGTTTAAACTGGGAGCTTTTCACCTATAACCTTATTTAAACATGAAACATGGAAAACTGAGTGCAATCGAGAAGCTGCAGGAAGCTCTAATTTGTATGCCATAGTACCAATCTTTTGCAACACCTTGTACATACCATAATACTTTGGTGATAAT
>APFE031250912.1:0-10466 GCA_000404065.3 Pinus taeda
TCAATACTAAATATCATCTGACCCGACATCATGTTGAGGCCAAAACAATCCATCTCCATCATTGTTCCACAAATGAGCAAATTGCAGACATCTTCACCAAAGCGCTTGGAAGAGAAAAGCTTGAAAGATTCAGAACGATGCTTGGACTCACCAACATCCCTTCAGATTAAGGGGGGAAAGTTGACACCTAATCCTCAGTGATTGGGGTACTGAATGTGAACAGTCATCGAGAAGATGAACTGAACAATCACATTCATGTATATATTAGATAGCTGGTTAAATGAATAAACGTATTAGTTTTCTGGAGTTACTCCTGGCCTGACAGTTGTTCTTTGTATCCTCATAATGTGTTATCATTTCCTCCGTAGAAATTGACTAGGTGACAAGTGCTTTACGAGAACAAAGCCCTTTATACCATACAAACTAATTCGGTTCTAAATATACATATGCAATACGTACCTTTTGTAACAGTTGCACATCATGTAGATCAAAATATTTCTCCATCTGTAGTATCCATGTTACCGGATCCTTGCCATCAAACTTACTCATATCTATTTTTCTTTGTTTTAGGGGCTCAATCTTGAAACGAATGTAACTTTGTAGTTTCAAATCTCCAAATTCTGAAATTGCAACTTACAGTAGCCCTCTGCGTCCTCTTTCCAATGCCACCAATTTGATCAAAATTGGATTTTCCAAGAAAGAGTTATGCCCAATCTCCCAAGATGACTTGATTATATACTTTTTCAGTAGAACGAACTTGTACGAAGTTCCACATGTCATTGTTTCCACCTTAGGACCTAAAACCAATACACAACAAACTAAAGTCCATCCTCTTTCTGTAGCTTCTTGTGAAATTTCAATCTGATTCTCAGAGAGAAAGTTATGACAATTTTCCCAAGGCCACTTGTTTGGGACGTAATTCGGGAGCCTGCAAAAACCCTGACTTCGGACCCGAGCTTCAACGAGATTTCGGCTTCAAATCGGTTTTAATTTCAGAGTCTGAACCTTCGTAGAAAAAAATTATAGCGAAAATGTCGCGATGACCTGTTTGAGATAGAATTTTGAATCTTGCAAAAACCCTAACTTCCTCAGACCGTATCTCCGAAAATATATCGAGACAAGATCTGAAATTCAGACTCGTTGTTCAGAATTATTTCGGCTCAAAGGGGTTTTTTTCGCTTCTAAAACTTTGTAGCAAAAAAATTATAGCGAAAATGCCACGATGACCTGTTTGGAGCAACAAAACCCTAGAATCCAAAGCTTTGATACCAAATGTTATGAAACCAGCTCACAAAAAGATAGAAAAGATAGATCAACGACTTAAAAATCAGCCTCTTCGAGGGGGCAACCTCCTTTAAATTACACAAATGAACAATTCTTGGATGATACAAATGACAAGACCTCCTTTCTATATATAGGAGTCTAAGGGGTCCCAAAACAATCAGATCCTACATAACAATAATATTGTAGGGGCATAAGAATAACAATAGTGGGCTTCTATGGAGCATAATAATAACAACATGGGGACTATATGGGCACAATAATATAATAAGGGGGTTGCACTAATAACAATAATGGGTTACACTAGTAGTATAGGGCCCTAACAGGTGTACAAATAGTGAAAAACCATGATACAGAGAGAGGTGTACAAATTTTCAGAATCACAAATTTAATGTAATTCAGAAACTTTATCTCGTTTACTTAGGTTTCCAAGATCTAAGCCTTGGGAAATTTCAGTTGTAGGGTTGATGTGAAATATTGAATTACAGTAGTAATATTTTACTTCCCCTCAACCCAATTTCACCCAGCAATCCAAGAGAATATACATCCTATGAGTCTATTTCAATACCACAATGATACAACCCTTGGGGCACACTTTTAGAATCATGAAACAGATTTGAAATGTTTTACTATCACAAATTATAACAACAACAAATGTTCCTTTATATCCTAATATGTGTTAAATCACTTAATATATTCAGCTATATGTTATCTCCAATCAAGCATGAACAACAAACAATGAAATCTATTCAATCAATGAAGATCGCATCCAATAAAAGTCAAATCTACTAGAACACAAATCATTTACTTCGGGTTTCCTGGATCTAATCCTTGGAAATTTTAGTTGTAAGGTTTGTTGCCTCAAAATCTAGCAAGTCTTGTGAGCAGCCTCACAAGACAAAAGCTAGACCTAGATACAACAATTGTCACCTTAGCACTCCACCTCCCACTCTTTAGAGGAATTCCACCACAAGGGAGGTTTCCTAGTATAAGTCACCTAACAAACATTCTAAGTCAATAGCTCAAAGGAGCCAATTTCAATAGGTTTGGTTAGGGCACTCAAACGAACAACAAGGCTCAATCCAAAGCAATAAGGAATTGTGTACCCTCAAAAGAACCTATAAGGAAGGGCTTATAGCCTACGATTTGGATGATATGATACAAAATGACACACTTACACATATAAGACCAAAAAAAGGCTAGTAAGAAAGGTATGATCAACGAGAAGGAGAAACAAGCCTTCAACAAGCCCTAAGTTGAAGCCTTAATGCTAGTTTAGGGTTTCCTAGGCTAGAATTGCTTGGGGTTTGTGACATCAACCTTATAGAAGCTACCCCAACCATGCAAATTGCAAGATTCAGATGTGGTGAGGTCCAACCTCTAATATCCCATAATAATAATAATAATAATAAATAAAATATAATAAAACAACAATAATAATAAAGTAAAATAAATAATATTAATATAAATAGAATAACAAGTAACAAAGAAAGATAAAATAACAAAAAATGAAGAAAATATAATAAATAAATAAAATAAAAGTTGGCATGGACACATGGATGGTGTACATGCAGATCCCTTTCCAACCCCTTATGATTTTTAGATCAATTTATTCTATTTAATGGCAGAGAAGGGGATGAAGAGGCAAGCATTCATTCACTCACTCTTGAGGAAGGAAACGCTGGAGGAAGAAGATCACTGGCAGCAGTAAGTTGGTTGAGGGCTCGGGGGTGGTCAGTTGTTGAAACATTATGCGCAACTGAGCATACGGTTGGGTGGAGAGTCATCCCCAACAGCTTGTTGCGGGTAGCAGTCCAAATCAGTGCAAGCACGTCTCAACATCATAAACTTCAGTAAGAAATCTTCACTCAAGTACGCATTTGTTTAAATTTTTATATGTTAATAGATTGATTGTTTTATTTGGTCGTATGGTTAAATTATGAGTCGTTACACATGGTATCAGAAAGTGGTTTACACCTTAGTTACCTTTAGGAATAATATTTAAAACATTTAAATTATTACTGCAAGATCTAAATAGATCTATTATTATTATTCTAAGTAACATTTAAACCCCGGTTACTTTGGGAATAACATTTAAATTATTACTGCGACATCTAAATAGATCTATTATTAGTATTCTAGAATTACTTCGATCTAATTAAATTTAGATGAAAGATTATATATAATATATAATATATATATATATATATATATATATATAAAAGTTCGATCAAGTGAATTTGGATTTTAGTTCGCCCATGACCTATCTGAACTGGAGAACAGAAGACTACAATGATATTCGACTTTATCGGCATTGATCATTGGTCTTTGTTCTCTCGCTGGGCGCGTTGGTGAATCTGCGGCTTTTACCCGTTGGAATATTTGTTTATAATTTTATTTTTTCCTTCTTGTCCTTTAATCGACTCCATGCATAGATCACAATCATTCTGCCTTCTTTTATTTTGAGTGACTTCTTAAAAAAAATCTAATAATTTGATAAACATCCTAAATTCATTCAAAATCTAAATTATTGTGTTTTGGTTACCATTACCATAGCAGAAGGCGACTCTCAGCGGCCCGTTTCAACAATGGCCTATTACAAGGGATTATCACCACTAATAAAATGCCCTAGATGACCACGAGGAGGCCAACCTTCAAGCAAATCCTTGTATACTTGTCTAAATATAAATTCTGGATCCGAATTTTAAATTTAAGTATTCACCATAAGATGAACTCAGTTTTCAAAATGTACTTCTCTCCCATATCCAATCTCATCCTGTTAAGAGCAATGTTCCACCAAGACTCCGGGATGGGGCAATGTTCCACCAAGACTCCGGGATGGGGAGACATGGGTGTAGGGAGACGCACAAGGGAGACGTATGGGAGTACCCTTAAATTTTAGGGAAATTTCGAGGGGACGGAGAGGTATTATTTTTTTCCTTTTTAATATATATATATTTCAAATTCATATTCAATAATGAAAGCATAAATACAATGATACATACATAACTGAATTAAATAATGAAATACATTGATCCATACTCATCATCCTTATATGATTCATCTATGATTCATCCATAGACCACGATATTCAATAATGAAATACTCCGATCCATATCCATTATTCATTATTCACCATTCTAGAATCTACATTGATTTAAAAATTAAATTCGCCATTCATCATTCTAGATTCTAAATTGATTTAAAATTAAAATTCATCATTCATCATTCTAGAATTTAATTAGTACTAAGCAAAATAGACTATAATAGATACTGAAATCTGAAGACTAGAATAGTAAATTGATATAACTAAAACTCAAAAACAGTGGAGTGATGAGTCTAAAAGTCACTCTAAAGTACACAAAGATCTTGGTGCTCTTGATTAAATACTAATTCCATACCCTTGTACATGACAAAATGCAATGGAAACATTGCAATCCATTGAATATTCGTGAAAAACTATTAAGCCTGCTGGATTTTGAGTGAAATTTAAAATTCTACTTTCTCCATATGAAATCCAATGAGGTCAAAACCACTCTCAAACATCCTAAGTCAGTAATGTTAAAAATTTAAGTAAAAGGATGGAAATGAAAGATAAAGGACATTCTCCTTTATCTTTCATTTTCATCCTTTTACTCTAAGAATTTAACATTACGATGAATTGCATAGCAATAGTAGGGAATTACCATAGATTGTATAACATTAGTAGGGAAATATGGTCAAATACTAGGTTTTCCCTGTCATAAATCATTGTTTACAAACAAATTTAAGGGAGACGCATAGCCCATTTTGAGGGGGGCGCCCAAGCGCGAGTCGCATCCCCACACTAAATAAACGTCCCCTGCATCTCCCCAAAAAAGACATAAGAAAACGTTTTCCAAAAGACCCATCCCGGGTGCATGGGGTGCGAGGGGTGCACGCACCCAACCCTGGGTGACGCTTTGAGAGGTATTATCATTCATTGTCACCAAATTCTCACTGTGCTCAGCACTCCACCGGATCTCATCTACTACTCAAAAATAATCTCATCTCCTCCAAACTGTTCATGGATACATGCCATTAGCATCCTACTACAGTTTCTAATTATTTTTCCCTAGAGTCTTGTGCATTCACAGACTGTTTTAACCTTTGACAAATAAGCATTATTTATTTTTTCTAGTTACACACAATCCTTAGCACCTCTCAATTTCTGATGCACTATCAACTCCTCAATCTGCACAGTGTTCCACGGAGAAACGACTAACTAAAAATAATCTACAACACCCACTACACACGCACAAAAAGAATTGCTTAATAAACTGTGTTAAAAAAATGAAAAACATTGCCAGGAAACGAGAACACTTACAACTCTGCTCTACCATTTTTCTGTACACTCTGCTGTGCTTGTATATGTTTGAGTGAGGATTTGAAATTTCAAGGAACCACCACTCACTCTAGCATATGCTGTTATGTCATGTGCAATCTAGATTCTAATAGCTGCCAAAGAAACTGCAATTCATTAATTCTGCAACGCCTTCAAAAGTCACATGGTGTTAGAATATCTGTCTTCCTTCTGCACCTATGCCAGATTTGCCAGAATTTTTCTGCCTAAGCCTGCGTGACTCTATCTGTTGTCTCCAATACTAATGGTGGTGCTCAGTTGCAACTCCTTTCGCATGCGATGGGCACTACCGTCAGCCATGGAAGGCCCATGAGCTGTCGACATGCAAAGAAAAAAAGAACAAAAACAAACAATCTTTAATCCATCGTATTTGCATAAGCCTTTGGAAGGGTAATAAATGCTTAAAACAATTTATATGGCAGTCTCAGCAGAGCTCTTTATTTTTCCCCTTTATCAGTGATATAAATCTTATTTTCAAAATTATCGGTGTGATATAGGCTAGCCTATAAATTATTGGTGTGATATAAGATAGGAATTCTATTAAAGATTAAAAGCCCGGAAAAGAGTATTAAAGATTAAGAAGTTGGAGAAGAGTGTTAAGGTTGTGCAATGTTGTTTACATCATTAGAATATTGAAATTGAAGCATGACTACACTATTTTAATAAGTATATATTATTAATTAAATTAAATATTAATGAAATATAGTTGTAAGGTAATGTATAGATATTTATATATTATGTTTTTGGTGTTTTAAGTAGGAATTTGATTAACCAGTAATATATATTTAAAGTATCAACAAAGACTTGGCTTAGGAGATTTGTTGTTATTATTTAGATTTTTGAAAATATTGTTTTTAAGTTACGGATTATTCCTTTCCAACTTTTGCATGGTTTTGTGGAAATTTTACTAAGACGTGCTTGACATCCTTATCGGGGATATCAAATGCATTTCTGGGTCAAATTAGAAAACCTAAAAGCTTATGACAACAAATGATAACAATAACGAAATTTATCTCAAAACCCAATTGTTCGAAGTTTAAATTATAGTTTTGATAAATGGACGATTTTCTGTTGAATGTAAAGGGGCTAGATCTGGAACCCATGAAACACTCTTCTATTCGTTCCCATTGAGAATATCCCTGTTCGTTTATGTTATGTTATTGATTAAACCATTAAAAAAATTAACAAACCTAGTTCATATTTCAGATTAACTTGTAGCCGTTGGATCAAATTTCGCTTTGTCTCATTCATTTAATTCAGTTGGAATGAATTAAATTGATTGCAATTAAATTTAATAGCCGATTTGGGTGGTATTAATCATGAAAAAGTCAAGTTAAAATAAAATCGTGAGAATGTTAAAGTAAAATGGGAATTGAAAAGCAGTGGTTGTTTTTTTTTAAAACGTAATCAAGCATTTGTAGAAATCGTGGATGAGAATGAAATGAGCCAAGCTACAAATCGTGGATGAAAATGAAATGAGCCTAGATTATTTAAATTCTGATCATTATATTTTTGTAGAAATAGTGGATGAGAATAAAATGGGCCAAGATTATTTAAATTATCATTATATTTTATTTCTTGGACTAGCATATGCCTCCGTTTCAATCATAGTTTTAAAAAATGGTTGTTTCGAAACGGAAACGGCTGAGTTGGTTCGTTTCATTGCCTTCCAGAGTGATTCAGTACAAAAAACAGCTTGGTTGGCCGAGTCAGCCATGACTCGGCCAACTCGGCCGTTTCGCCTCCTGACTCGGCCGAGTCACAAACAACAGCCCGTATCCCACTAAAACAGCAATTTAACATTATTTTAATGAAATTTTAAGGGGTTTGTTGATTGTTTTGGACTTCAAGGTGTTTTATGAATTAGCTAAATGTTATTTGGGGTCCATTTCCCCCTCCCAAACCCTATTTAACACACTCAAATGCTCTCTACTATTGAAATTTGATATGCTATTCAAATTTCATGGTAATGTTAAATTCTTAAAGTAAAAGGATGTAATGTCATCCTTTTACTTAAATTTTTAACATTACCATGAAATGACTCAGGATGTTTGAGAGTGGTTTCAGCCTCATTGGATTTCATATGGAGAAAGTAGAATTTTAGATTTCATTCAAAATCCAGCAGACTTATCAGTTTTTCAGGATTTCACGATTGGAGGATTGCAATGTTTCCATTGTCATGTATTAGGGTATGGAACTCGTATTTAATCAAGACCACCAATCCCTCTATGTACCTTGATGTTAGTGACATTGGTTGTCGAACTCCTTTGGGATTCGCTCCCAAACCAGGAGCTTTTGAAAATGTCAATCCCGCTCCCAAGTAACACAAAGAAGAGAAACCGTTTGGATCAAAAACGGTTAAATGATCTAGTTTATGTCCAATACAACCTCTGGCTCAGACGAAACCATTTGCTGAACAAAAGACTTGATTCAGATCCCATTGTGTTGGAAGACATTGGTCCAACATCAGATTGGGTAGTGGAGAGTCGTCTAGCAGAGTTTAATCCTGATGTACATCTTGATTTAGATTTAGATATCGAGACATCAGTTGAACTTGAACATGCTGTTCAGTTGAATGTAGATCCCAATCCACCAGCCTCAGTCTCACAGCCAGCAAGGACTCTAGTTGTAGGTGCTTCCTCTGCTCAGCCACGACAGAAGCGCAGCCGCATATCTACTCTATCTCAGCTTGCATCTGCTGCAGTTGCACAGCCTACTAGTGGTACCACTTCTACAGCTGCAGTTGGAGATGATGATGATGAGGAGGAGCCATGGGGCCCCTTGTCTGACTTTGATGATGATCCAGAGATTGATCGACATGATCTTGGCTCCTCTGGCAGTAGTTGTAGTACTAGTACTGGAGTCTGGTCACAATTTACTTTTGTTGTAGAGGCCATTTCTAGCCTCCTTGGTTATTCGTTTTTTGTTTTGAGTCTTTGATCATGTATGACAGTTGACTATGTATTGCCATTGGGTACCATTTTGATATAATGGATCTGGTTCATAGCCTACTTTGGTTCATATGTTGTTTCCCATGATTCCCTCTATATTAAATGCTGTGTGTTTGAAACCTGAATCGAAACTCTTCAACTATGTCTTTTCAAATTTTCTTAAAAAACGTTTTTTTTTATAAAAAAAATAAAATTTAATGTATTTTTACAACGCCGAGTCTGAACATTGAGCCGGCCCGACGTCATTAACGTTTCCGCAGCTGGACGCAGGTCGATCCGCGAGTCGCGAGTCCGGGTTTCCAACACACTATGGAGAGAAGCACCATGAATCGAGTTAGGTGGTGGGTTTCTCATGGAGCAAATGGTGTACATATGCAAAACCTTGCCATTCATATTTTTTCACAAGTGCCAAGCTCTTCATCAACAGAAAATAATTGGAGCACTTATGGTTTTATTCATTCTGTGAAGCACGATAGGTTGGGCTCACAGGAAGGCAGAGGATCTTGTTTATATGCATTCCAACCTTCGCCTTGCATCTTGTAGGGGTCCAGAATACAACAATGGTCCTTCTAAAGAATAGTGAGGTCCCGATTTGGATCTCTCTCTTGCTGCCCTGAATATTGAGGTCTAGCCTGGAAGTGGAATTGGCCCATCATCTTCTTCAGCACCACCATCCACTGTTGAGCATGGTTCTGCTTCTATTTTTGATGAGGATTATGATGATGAGGATTAGTCTTTTGTCTATATAGTTCTTGCAGCGTTGTAGTCTTTATTGTACTTGCAGCCTCATATATATAATAAAGGTTGATTTTGAGATTTGGATATATAATAAAGGTTGCTTTTGGATATTTGGATATTTTTATTTTCATTATGTGATCATTCATGAGTAAATGTGATGTAAATTTAATCATAATGTTTAAATGTAATAAATTATAATGTATCATGTATGCTCTATGATTGCATATAACATTTGTTAAATGTTCTAAATTCTAATATATATATATATATTCGCATTTCCCTGTTTCCAAAATTTGGGGAGGTCGCATTTCGTACCCGTGCCCATTTCGGAAACTTGTACCCATTTCCTCGTTTCATGCAACTTAGCTTCTAAGAATACCTCAAGTGTGTAGATTCCTTCTTTAGAGTGGAGGAAGGGTCCTTGAGGTCTTCTTCTTCTTCCAAGAGTTCTCCCTTCAAAACAATGTATTATTTGTGATGTGTTGTATAGTCCTTCTTGATGCTCTTCTTCTTGTATTTATCCCTTATGTATCCTTCAATAATTGATCTTCAAGCTGCCTTTCTTTGTCACCTTAGCTCTGATTCCATCTTGAGAAATCAAGGGCAACTAGATTATGGTGATTTCTCTTTACTTTGATAACTACTTGTGATGTTCTTCACTTCAGTTTGATGTACTTGTAGTTAACTTCTTTTACTTGATTATTATAGTGTTTTTATCATCAAACAACTACCAAACTATGAAGATCAAATAGACGAGGACACAAGATATAGGTTGCTAGCTAGGGCCAAAACTTCTCCCTTTGAGAGGAAAACCCAAAAGAATTCTTCCCTTCTTATAGAATCTTCAAATAACGAATTCCAAGACCTAAGATCCAAGACAAAGACCCATCCAAGGCCAAGTTAACGTCTCCTTTGATGAGCTTGTCCTTCACAAAGTCAACCCAAGTCAAACTGCTAAAACTTTTCAAATTTTAGCCTCACTTAGATTTTCCGCTTTTGCTTTAGGTCTGCACTTTTCGGCCCTCCTGTAATCTTTGTATTTCGCACATGTGACTGCTTTTAGGGTAGAAAATGACCTTCTCTCTCCTTCGCTTGAATTGCTTCTTCCTTGGTAA
>APFE031250923.1:1198-15257 GCA_000404065.3 Pinus taeda
GAACTTTTCTCTACATGAAAGTGCGTGAACTTTTCTCTTCATGAAAGGAACTTTTCTCTGCATGAAAGTGCGTGAACTTTTCTCTGCATGAAAGGAACTTTTCTCTGCATGAAAGTTTGTGAAATTTTCTCTGCATGAAAGTGCATGAACTTTTCTCTGCATGAAAGGAACTTTTCTCTGCATGAAAGTGCGTGAACTTTTTTGCACTATAATTTATCATCTGAGATGAGTGGGTTGCCATTAAGTACAACATATGTATCATAATGCCAACAGTTTTCACATAATAAGGGTATAGACTTTGATGATATATTTTCTCCTGTTGTTAAAATGACTTCAATTAGAAGTATTTTAAGTCTAGTAGCAGCTGAAGATTTGCATCTTGAGAAACTAGATGTAAAGACAACCTTTCTCCATGGGGATTTGGAGGAAGAGATATATATGCATCAGCCACAAGGATATGAGGTAAAATGGAAGGAGAAACTAGTGTGCAGGTTGAAGAAGAGCTTGTATGGCTTAAAATAGGCTCCAAGGTGGTGGTATCTAAAATTTGACAGGTTTATGTTTGAACAAGGTTATACTAGATGTCACTCTGATCATTGTGTTTATCTCAAAAGCAAAAATGATAATTGTGTTTATATTATATTGTTATTGTATGTAGATGACATGCTTGTTGCAATTTCTAAAATAGGAAATAAATGTGCTCAAAAGAAAATTGGCGAACTCATTTGCAATGAAGGATTTGAGTGCTGCAAAACAAATCTTTGGTATGAAAATAACTAGAGACAGGAAGAATAGAAAATTAACATTGTCTCAGAGTGAGTACATAGAAAAGGTGTTGAAAAGATTTGATATGCAAAATGCAAAACCAATTAGTATACATTTGGCTAGCCATTTCAAAGTAAGTAAGGAGGTGCGTCCCAAGACTTAGGAAGAAATGGCTTATATGTCTAAAGTTCCATATGCATCAGCAGTTGGAAGCTTAATGTATGAAATGGCCTGCACAAGGCCTGATATTGCATATGCAGTGGGAGTTGTAAGCAGGTACATGAAAAATCCAAGAAAAGAACATTGGATGGTGGTGAAGTGGATTCTCAGGCATTTGAGGGGTACCACAAATCAAGCATTATGCTTTGGTGGTTCAAATATTGCTCTACAGGGATATGTTGATGTAGACATGGCGGGTGATAGAGATAATAGGAAGAGCGCAATAGGGTATGTGTTTATTGTAGGTGGAACAATTGTTAGTTGGGTTTCAAAACTACAAAGTGTTGTTGCACTCTTAACAACGGAAGCAGTGTATGTTGCTACTACAAAGCCTAGTAAAGCAATGGTTACAAAGGTTTTTGGATGAATTGGGTAAGAAGCAGGAGTTGGGAAAGTTATACAATGACAACCAGAGTGCCATACATCTTGCAAAGAACTCTGCATTTCATTCCAAGACTAAACATATATATCTTAAGTACCATTTCATACGGTCAGTGTTGGAAGATGGACAATTGAAGCTGGAAAAGATACACACTAGCCAAAATCCTACAGATATGTTAACAAAAGTTGTAACCAGGGAGAAACTAAGATTCTGTTAAGTTTCAATTGGTCTTCAAGTATGATGAAGAATATGAGAAACAACCAAGTTCAAAGTGGAGTCATTGTCCAACAAATGAAGCAACGGTGGAGTTGCTATAATCAGTCTCCAAGTGGGAGATTGTTGGGTGTGGAGCCTGATTATCTTATTTATTCAGAGGTATCACTATATTGGACCCCAGTTTGTAATGTGGTGACAACGCCACTCGTAATAGTTGCACTGCAAGGGGGGTCCAAGGGGGGGCGACTGCGATCTTTGGGAGCCCCCCCGAAGCTAAAAATAGATGTAAAATTGACTTGTAAAATGTTGTAATTTCATAGTCAATATGGGTTGTTCATTGGGTGGAGATATGACGGTAGAAGTTATGTTTAATTTAGGGTTTTTTCCCTAGAAGGAAACCCCTCGCCATATATGAAGGAATTGTATTGCATCTATGTAGATCTGTATTCTGAGTGAGAAAGAGAGAAGAGATTGTGTGAGAGCGAAGAGGGAATTACAATGGATCTGCTGTAGGTTGTATCTCTTCAGTTTGCTGGATAATAGAAAAGGAAGGATTGGCTATTTCCGTGGATGTAGCCCAAATTGGGTGAACCACATATATTCGTGTCTCTCTTGTTTTATGTGTCTTCTGTGTTTATATTTCTGCAATATATTTTATGTCTTCCATTTCTTTGTAACATATAATTTTCTAACATGGTATTTAGAATACCATGGTGCGGAAAATGTATGCGCATTTTCTCCTTCATACCAAGATGTGTACACGACTTTACTTCATAGAACCCACGTATACTTCTTCAAACTTCATCTTTATAATTCCTCTATCTATGAACTAATATTCCTTTGTCTAATCTTTCTGTTACATCTGTACTGACTTGAATACTCATCCTGCTACCATCATGTTACATGTTTATTAAGTAGGTTTCCATCAAGTACAACACATTTGTCATAATGCCAACAAATATTTTTATAGAACTGCCACCTTTTGTTCCACAACAAAGTTTCTTTCCATCCCATTGTAATGAACCTCCCAATTTCGCTTCTTATGCTGGAAGGAGCATAAAGATGACATAAATAACATATAATATAATCTTAGTGTGAAATTTTGAAACTTGTTTAACTACCCCAATGTCTAATATGTAGCATCAAAATGAGGATTATTGTCATTCAACTTGGGCCATTTGTAAGTCTTGTTCCCATAAGGATTAAGTACCAATATGTGCCACCATTGGAGGTCCAATCAAGGAGTCTATAACTTGGTTTGGGATTCTCTTCTTGTATTTGATGTATTTTATGTTTCCCCTCATGTCAAGAATGTGATCTCTGACACCTTCCCCGATTCTAGCATTCTTGATGTCCATGTCACCTTACCTGAGTCAGCTAAGAAGAACATATCATTACTTATGAATCACCCATGTGCTTTGTGCAATAATTATGGCCATTTTTCTCATCACTGTCCCCGTCTCGAAGATTTTCGTGATACACTTCAAGTGCTTCGCGAATTAGAGGCTGCTTGCAGTGAGTCCACCTATCCTCTACCTGCAGATTTTGGTCTGACCCCTACAACAAAACATGAGGTCTAAAACACCCATTGTGACCCCCCCCCAATGTCGAGATGACAGATAATACTTCTACCATTCCCTACCTATCGTCATCCATGATATTGATGCATTATAAATCCCTGGATGTCTCCTATTGTGATTCTGTTGAACCTTCTTCGATGAACACCCCAATCTCAACGTCGACAGATATTACATCTACTTGTCATATGTACCACATGTTTCTTAGAATCCTTGATACCCAACTTCGTGTGAAGGGTATGAAAAACATTGGTAAACTATGGCACATCTTGGTCCCTTCCAATCCACAGTGTTGTCCACTTTATGTATTTATCCTCATAGCTCCAGATAGGGTAGTACTGCTGCTTGATGGCATCCTGGAATGAATTCCAAGTGGGTGCGGCTAAAAAAAGTGAGGTTGTACTTCCATCCTTTTGCTCACAGTAGGTTTCCCACCAATTCTTGACGTGGGGGGCGACTTTGAGAAGAGAAAAAGTAATCTTTTCTCGGGTGGAAAAATCATGAACAAAAATATATCCTTCTAGCAGATTTAACCATTTATATATGGCATCTGCATCTATTTGGCCCTCAAATATGGGAATGTCAAAGTTTACTTGTACCTTAAAAGGAGTGGAGCCTCCAGAGAGGCTGCTAGATGTGGATGCCCCGCCGGTGGGCAACCGTTGAAGGATCTGGGAAAAGTTATCCATCATCGGGTTCCTTTGTTTCTTGAGGGCCTCTTCGAGCAATATTTTGATAGGATCTCCTGCCTCCTCATATTTTTTTTCTTCCCCCATGGGCGACCGTTGAGGTTTGCAAGGCTGATCTTGCAAAGGTTCAACCAGATCAATCCCTAACTCCTTATATCCTGACCTCATTGTGGACATGCAAAGAAAAATAGAGAAAGAGCAGACTGCTTTAATACCACTGATCCATATTTAAATAGGAACGCAAAAATATACAGATATAGCCATAAATACAAAGATCCAATAGAAACAACACTTCATTTCATTAATATCAAATACTAAAATATGCTTATAACAGAATGGAAATAAGACTAGCTCGGGCAATGGTAGCTTATCTTTGAGAAGAGATGTGGTGGCTACATGCCTCTGAACTATGTTACAATGAGGTTAAAAGGCCCATTTATTATTGAGAAATAATGGAAAACCCTAATCATCCAAAAACCTAATTTTAGGAGATGAAGCGCCAAACTATGGGCCCCGTTTGGGTAAATTGGTACATCAAATTCCTGGGGTTGTAACTTTGGCATACGATCTCCGTTTGACGCACACAATACCTCGTTAGAAATATCTATCTGAGGACTACATATTTTGGATGACCAACATTTATTAAAGACCCATGTTGGACCTAGTTTTCCCAAAAAAACATCGTTTATGGCTTCAAAATGGCTTTGGAAGTTGATGACCCGAAAAATACCAAAAGTAGTAAATTGTGCTACAAATAAGGAAATTGAAAAAAAGAAAGAAACAATGGTGTGGGTCCAAGTGGAATAGGCGAGTGGCCACCGATATCCACCTGGATCATAACATGACTGAGGTTGAACATGTTGTTGCTAGCATATCTAGTTGTGAGGCAGGATGAAGAAGCTCCTTAGAGATTTGTCTGAGCATGATTTGGATATGACATGGATACATTGTAATGACATAGAGTGAGATCCAATTGGAAGAAAATCCCATATTTATAGGTGGGATAGAGATACTCTAATATTTATAGCTTAGGCTTGTGGTTGACACCTCCTTGAGAGGGAGGATTATTATGGTATCCTTTCGTGATTTTATGATTATTTATGTTGTGAAATGATATTTGATTTGATGTCATGTATGAATAGGAAATAACTTCTATTGAGATAAGCTGATACCAGATTTGAGTATGATGAGAGTAATGCTGATCGAGGACACTGAACCAACTCTTTCTCCCTGTCTGAGCTCCTAGGGTGAGGAATTGAGATAGAGGGATCCTAGGGTTAAGGGGAATATGGACAATATGGTAAAACCCTTATTTGTTACCCATAGGGTTGGAGATGATGCTCCCCTATCTTCATAAGGTCGAAGAATGTTTCTCCCTTGTTTGGTGTTTACATAGTATACCCTAGCTGGCATCATACCCACAAGCAGGGCTTGTTGGGAATACCTCTCCTTATTTGGCCAATGAGTTGAGAGTGTACTTGGGGTGTACAACCCAAGTCGACTATGATGCAAGTGTTCTACCATGACTATTCAGGGTCATTGATGGGAAGATTAGTAGGCAATAGGAGGGGTTGAGATAACCCTATGTGATTTCAGGTTGATATTGACCTCCCTGATGTGATCCCAGGGTCGAGATGTGATCCCCTGTGTGTTTAGATATCCTATTACTAGATATGGGGTTGTATATGTATATCTCCCCCATGAGATTTAGGGTTGAGATGTGTTCCCCGATGTGGTTCCAAGTTTAGATGTGCTCCTTGATTATATGCTCTCCGATGATGATTGATGATGATATTTCGGGTAGTAGCCTACTGGTAGAGATTCCAAGTAGTAGCATGATGGATAGAGGGTGGTATCTTGATCTCCCTTCTGGTAACAAATTCTTCTTCTTCTAGATTCGAGAATGTTTAGCATCAATCAAGAGATAAGAAAGAATCAATAAGGGAAAGATTGAGATGTACATTGATGATTTGTGATGATGTGATACTTGAGGTGGTCATGACATGATGACTACATGAAAAAACAGATCAATGATGATACGTAATGACACTTGAAGATACCATAATGGCATTTGTATCGATGGATAGATGTTGGTAGGTGGAATTCTCCCTAGTTGAGAGGGAGTTTTAATTTTTGCAACTACGGTCAAATTCCACCTTGGACAATTCAAATGATAGATCATTATTGCATTAGATTCCTCTTTTCGAGAGGACCAAAATCGACCTAAAGATCACCTTATTTGGACAAGATAAAGTTGGTTTTTGAATTTATTTATTTATTCATGTATATTGAATTGGGCTGGCCCTAAGCACATGTACAATTGGACAGGTCGGCCTCAACCCCAATTGGACCCTCATGAAAGCCTACAAATAAAAGAGACCTCAAGCTCATTTGGACACATTGATCAAACCATCTTCTCTTCTCTTATTGTCTTGGTTCGCACAGGTCCGACAGAGGAAATATCGCTCAAAGGGTCTAAAATCACAGGGGAGAAGCTCGCATTAATCTAGGGTTTTCTGATTCCTAGACGCTGGCACAAAACTGGGCATTTAGTCCCTGGATGATGGCACATAGTGATCAAGAAAGCATCCAGGAAGCCCTAGGCACTGACATAGAAGCCTATGGGAGTATCCAAGTTTTCATAGATAGTTCAGGCTATGTTAATCCCCGGAAGCTCGCATAGAGTGGTCCTGAGAGCGTGAGGGCAGTCCCGGGTGCACGCATAGTAACTGGAAGAAAGTGTCTGAGGGTTTAAGTAGATATGGGTGTGTTGGTCCCCGGATACACACACACAATGCTCAAGGGAGAATCCAAGCTACATATATTTTGGCATACAATTCACAGAGAGCATCCAGGACTGCTATAGATGCTCCCATAACTCCACCTCCCAATGTCTTAGACTCAAATATGAGATTTTAGTATTCTGAAGTTTCCTCTCAGTGCCAATAGTATTCAACAATGTTCAACATAGTGACAGTAGTATCCTGCAGTTGACTACCGTCAATGACAAAACACTACAGTCGTCAGAATCAGGGTTTCGATTATAAGCATGATTAGATTTGTTTCATGGATTTAATAGTTTTTTTGTTGCATAGATAAAGTTATGGATCATTGTACTCTCTTTTGTTGAATCATTTGATGAAGATCTAAGAAGAAGAATATTTGCAAGGGTTTTCCCCATAGTGGGTTTTTCCCCAGTCTCAGACCAATCCTGGTGTCTCTATGTGTGTGCATGCTTTTCTTCTATTGTTCCTTTATGTTCTGATGCGTTGATGACAATGATGTTGTTCATTCTATATAATTGCATACGTTGATGAATAATGGTGTATATATGAATAATGTAATGATGATATGGGGTGAAATTAATGTATTAATGAGGAAATGCAATTATGAAAGAAAAGAACAATGTAGCCCTATGAAAAATTAACACCACCAACAGGTAATTCTAGGTGGTGTTGTTTTCCTTAAATAACAATGATGAGTCAGCCTACATTTGCGGATAACAACTAATGACGGTTGTCCCCACTATTGGTTTGATAACTAAGTTATGATATGTTTTTCAACTGTTTATAAAAATATCATTAATTATAATATTAATTATTTATTTCAAAATACTAAATTGAAAATGGAAAAAATTAAAAGGAGAAGATGAATTATGGCAATGAACAAGAAAGAGGAGTTGATTTCTTTTCTCTGCTAGCCAACAATTTCAACTTAAGCCAAATTAAAATCTTGCTGAGTGAACAATTTCATCCCAAAGAAAAAACAACGATGCATATAAATATTTCACTTTTCTATGAATTTCTTCTTGAAAAAATTATAATAAAAAAACCATTTTTAAATTATAACTAGGAAAACTATTTACAATGAAAGGAATAGAATGTTACAATAAAAGTGGGCTTGGAGTATGCCCAAAAACTACTTTTGCTTGGATAAGAGATCATCTTCCTTGGACCTAAGGGAACATGTTAATGGCCCAAGGCCCAGAGACATCTTGCAGGAGTGCAATCCTACCCTCTTACGGACCACCAATGGGTAATTCTAGGTGGCATGGTTTTACTTGAATAATAGTGATGAATCAACCTGCATTCACTAATAACAACCATTGATGGTTGTCCCCACTGCTAGTTTGATAAGTGAGTTATGATAAATTTTCCCACTGTGTTAAAAAAGAGAGGAAAAAACCTAAATTATCTTAAAAAAAGAAAAAGGAAAAAGAACTAAGCCTATAATAAAATCCTAGTCCTGAACATTGCATCGCTCCATGCTTCGTTTAGAAATTTGGACATGATTTCTAAGTGAATTTTTTCAGAATTAGATTTTTGAGTCAATTTGGACATGATTTGAAATAATAATTACACTAGTGAATTTGAGTCATCTACATATTGAGATATACAATTTCACATGCTTGGAAATATTGGATGTATCCCATAATTTCCTCTTTAGTAAGCTATTGAAACCCCCATTCCAAAGCTTAGTTTATTAAGGGAGTCGAATGTGTCGGATAATTTTTTTTTTTTATAATATTCCTTCAGCCCTAGGAACCAAAAAAACATTCTAAGAATAATATTATATATAAATTATTCTCGATTGCATTGATTTAATTTTTTTCTAAGTATTAAGAAAGATCAATTTTTTAGAAATGTAAACATTTTTCAAATTTTACATTTTAAAATAGATTTACAACTAGTTAAATCCCTAATAAAAATGAAATGAAATTAATTTGAAATATACATTATATATCCTAACATTTTCAAATTATTAACCTAGAGTCTGTTGAAAATAGCAATAAGAAATGCTAAAAATAGCACTACTATAAATAGCAGTTCAACCAATGTTGAACATAGCTATAAGGAATGAAAAATGGAAGTGATAAAAATAGCATTCTATAAATAGAATTTCGGGATACCTTCCTATTTTAGTTAGTCCCTAAACTAAAATAGTGAAGTAAAATTCGAATTTGATCTTAGCAGTTGTTTGTAAAATAATTAACTAATTCATCTTGAGTTAATTAGTTAAGGACAATCAAACATGAAGTCTATGTGGGGACATGCAACAATTTCTCCATTAATTGAGGAATTTATCCATCATTTAAAGAGATAAGGATGAATTGTAATTAGTTGACTTAGTTCACTGAATCAAGTCCAGTTAGAGTAATTCAAATAGTTTGTTGAATTAATGTAAGTTCAGTTAGTTAATGCTTGCATGCATGTAACTACTACACTTCAGATAACTGAGCATTCTCTCATAAATAACTCATGCATGTCAGTTCAAACAGAGACCTAATTGAGATCAGATGGAGGGGTAGTGTACTATCAGTTGCTAGAATATTCCATTGTGAATATTCCTTGCATGTAGAAGGAATTATTTCCTTGAGGATTGCGTAGTTACTTCTTTAGGTTTTGTGAGTGTGATGAGGCAAATTCACACATGTGGATTCACTGGACCCCAAGAAAATTTGCGCAAGGAAATAGGAGGCTTGGAGGGCTTGAGGAGTACATATACTATGTCTATTTAGTCTGTGAGTTGTATTGTTTGACTGCAGAGAGAGCGGGATAGCTTGAGAGTTGATTCTTTTTGTAACTTGAACAAGATTTCTACTTGTATGATAATACAAAGATTTGGGTTTTAGGATGAGGCTTTCCCCGGATTATTTCTTCTATGTTATGTGTGATTGATTTCTCATTCTCAGTTATATGTGTTCTCTTGATCTTGCACAATTCGATTAAGCTTCCACAAAGTGTTGTAGAAGTAGATCTTGTATTGTGTTTTAGTATATTGCATATTTGTTGATCTATAATGGGAATTTCTACATTGTATCGGGGCAAAGGTGATCAAGGCGAAGAACAGTATACAAGAAGGAGGAGTTCGAAGGTTGTGGTTCCTGAATATAGAAATCGAGTTCTTATCACATCTCAATTTCACCAATGGCGTTCAGCGGTTTAAGACTCGAGTATGCCCTTGATGGTAGCTCGAATTATATAGCCTGGAAGGATAGCATGGAGGCAGTATTAGAGACTAATGGTCTAAAGGACTTCATTGATCAAGAAGTCCCCAAGTCGGCTGGTGCTACTCAACTAGCGGAATGGAATAAATGTGTGGCTAGAGCAAGGAGAATCCTCTTGGAGGGAGTTCGAGACCACATTGTCTCAAGCCTCCATGGGAAGGAGACACTATTTTTGATGTGGAGAATATTGAAAGATCTATATCAGAACAACAACGATCAAAGGAAGCTGGCGCTGAAAGACAAGCTTTGTAAGATCAAGTGTGAAAAGGGTGACACGATCTCTACATATCTGAACAAGCTCACCACCTGCATGAATGAGATTCGAAGTGTAGGGATCACAACTATTGATGATGACATGGTGAGTCTTGCACTCCTTGGTCTTCCTAAAAGCTGGCATGGCTACCAAGACTCGGTTAATGGAAGAGAAAAACTGCCATATTGGGAATGACTTTGGTCGGATCTGATGCAGGAGGAGATAAGAAGAAGCACCAGAGATGGATCCTCATCGAAGCAAGATGATGAGGAAAATCTAGCCTTAGCGAGTAAGGTGAGGAAAGGGAATGCATCCCATCCCAAATCCGGTTCTTCCCATGGTGGGGAGAAGATTGACAATCGAAAGTGCAATGCTTTCATTGTCATGAAGTGGGCCATTATGCAACGAATTGTCCACATAAGAAATCCAAGAAGGGTTCCTCAAAGGGATCTAATGGTGAGGCACTGGCCTCATAGTTTGAGCTGGATTTCTCGCTTATCACATGCATGGTTTCATCCACAGTGGGATGTATGTGGTACCTAGATAGTGGAGCTTCATTCCACATTTCAGGTGACAAGAATATTTTTAGTGCCTTGGAGGAGAAGGATCTCTAGATGCGGATCGAGATGGGCAATGATGGAAAGTACTGTGTTTCAGGTGAAGGTATGGTTGCATTTCAAAGGGAGCCTGGAGCTCCCCTCACCCTGACTGATGTAAAGTATGTACCAGGTCTGAAGAAGAATCTTGTGTCTGTCGCTATGCTAGAAGATAAAGGATATGATGTAGTCTTTAGTAAAGGAATGGTATTCCTGAGGCATATTGGTACTAGATAGATAAAGTGAATAGGGATTCGAGTCAAGAATCTATACAAGCTGGAGGTAGACAATTGTGCTGCTTTGAGTTCCAAAGCTAAGATGGTGCAGATCCAAGATGTTGGTGAGCTATGGCATAGAATACTAAGCCACTTGCACCATGGAGCCCTAAAGATCATGCAGCAGATTTCGACCGGATTACCCAAGGGAAAACTTGAGTAGACGACTACATGCAAAGGTTGTACCTTCGGTAAGTATGCAAAATCTTCCTTTCTGGATCAAGACAGTAGAGCTGGAGCAATACTGGAGTGAGTTCACTAAGATGTTTGTGGACCTTTCTCTACAGCCTCCACTGCTAAACAAAAGTATTATGTTATTTTTATTGATGATTTTTCTCGTAGATGCTGGATCTACTTTAAGCAAAAGAAGGATCAGACCTTATTGAGGTTTTGTGAGTTTAAAGCCTTAGCAGAGAACGAATCTGGAAAGAAAATAAAAGCCTTGCATGGCGACAATGGTGGCGAGTATGTCTCCCAACAGTTTAAAGACTTCTGCGCTGCAGAAGGTATTAAACAAGAATTGACGGCACCCCATAACCCATAATAGAATGGGGTGGCCGAAAGGAAGAACAGATCGATTGTGGGAGCAGCTGGAGTGATTGTGCATAACCAAAGCCTACCACTGCATTTGTGGGCTGAGGCATGCAATACAACAATATACTTGCAGAATAGAAGCCCGCACCATATACTAGGAATGAAGACACCTATGGAGGTCTATTCCAAGAAGCAACCTGATGTAAGTCACTTCTGAATCTTTGGACCACAGTTTACTGTCATGTGACCAAAGATGCCAGGAAGAAGCTAGACCCAACAACGGAGTTGGGAATACTTGTGGGGTACACTGATACACCCCACAACTATCGGGTGTACCTGCCTTCCACTCAGAGGACTGTGGCATGCAGGGATCTGAAGTTCGAAGAGAAAAAAGCCATGCAAGTTTCACTTGAGAGGGAGCTCAAGTTGCATGTAGAGGAGGAACTTGCAGTTCCTAAGGAGGAGGAGCCTTAGATTGATGCAGATAATCCGCATGCAGAGGATGTGGGAGTGGAGACATCCAATCATGCTGATACTTCCAGAGATAGGCGAAAACGCTCAAGGGAAGTTGACAGGTTGATGCTGGATGCGTAGGAGAATGTAGGATAGCCATCTTCTCAGCGCAGACAGAAGAGGTCGCCCGAGCGATACACTGGGTACATGTCCCTAGTTGGGGAGTGTGTAGATACCGAACCTTCTTCATTCGAGGAGGCACTACATCAACCAGTCTGGGTTGATGCAATGGTAGAGGAGTACGACTCTATCATTAGGAACAATGTGTGGGATGTTGTCCCAAGGCCTCAGGGCAATTCAGTGATGAGTTCCAGATGGCTTTACAAGGTAAATTAGGCAACTAATGGCAGTGTTGAGAAACATAAGGCAAGGTTTGTTGCTCAAGGTTTCTCACAGGTTGAGGGGATTGACTATGATGAGAATTTTTCTCTCGTAGCAAGGTACTCATCGATTAGATTTATGTTGGCACTATCAGCTCAGATGGGGTGGAAGATCCACTAGATGGATGTGAAGACAACATTCCTCAATGGGAATATTGAGGAGGAGGTGTAATTGAGCAGCTGGAGGTTTTCGAGACCTTCGATCGTGAGTCGCATGTGTGTCGACTCAGGAGGGCTTTGTATGGGCTGAAGTAAGAACCTCGTGCTTGGTACACCAGGATCGAAAACTATTTCACCAGTTTGGGCTTCACTAAGAGTGAAGTAGATGCGAACCTTTACCACATCATGGTAGAAGGTAAAGCATTGATCATTGTTATTTATGTCGATGATCTGATTTTGATAGGTGATGATCAGATGATACAGTCTTGCAAGGAGGACCTTACAAGAGAGTTCGAGATGAAGGACGTGGGCCTTATGCACTACTTTCTAGGCATGGAGGTGTGGCAGAAAGATGGGGAAGTATTTGTGTCTTAAGGCAAGTATGCCAATGAGATACTCAGGCGCTTTCACATGGAGAAGTGCAAGCCCATGTAGACTCCTCTAGCTGGGAACTGGAGGAAGGAGGATGCTACTTCAGGTGAGGTAGTAGCTACTACTGTTTATCGACAGCTAGTGGGTTCACTTATGTATTTGGTGAACACACGACCCAACTTATGCTTTGCGGTGAACCAGCTAAGTCAAGCTATGGTTCAACCTACCAAGCTATTTTGGAAGGAAACGAAGCATGTGCTGAGATACCTTAGAGGAACATCTTAGTTCAAATTGTTGTACAGACGGACAGAGGGAGTGAAGCTTCAGGGATTCACAAATGGGGATTGGGCAGGGAGTCCATCAGACCAGAAGAGCACTTCTGGAGGAATATTCAACCTTGGTTTAGCTACAGTTTCCTGGTACAACAGGAAACAGAGATTAGTTGCACTTAGCTCGCAGAGGCTGAATACATGGCTGCTAGTCAGGCTACATGTGAGGCCATTTGGATGCGGAAGATTCTAATGGGATTGTTTGGTCAGAGGACGGATCCTACAATGATCTACTACGATAAACAGAGTTGTATCAAACTCTCTAAGAATCTAGTTTTTCATGATAGGTCCAAGCACATTGATATCCGGTATCACCATCTTCGAGACTGTGTGGTCAAGAGGATCATGTTGCTGTTGTATGTTTTGACCGATGAACAATATGCAGATATTTTAACTAAGGCATTGTCAAAATGCAAGTTTGAGTTCCACAGAGATAGGATTGGGGTTATTGATAATCCCTTTCTTGTTGAGAGGGAGTGTTGAAAATAGCAACAAGAAATGCTAAAAATAGCACTACTATAAATTGTAGTTTAACCAGTGTTGAACATAGCTATAAGGAATGAAAAATGGAAGTGCTAAAAATAGCATTCTATAAATATCATTTCGGGATACCTTCCTATTTTAGCCAGTCCCTAAACTAAAATAGTGAAGTAAAATTCGAATTTGACCTTAGCAACTGTATGTAAAATAATTAATTAATTCATCTTGAGTTAATTAGTTAAGGAAAATCAAACATGAAGTCTATGTGGGGACATGCAACAGTTTCTCCATTAATTGAGGAATTTATCCATCA
>APFE031250929.1:16318-46533 GCA_000404065.3 Pinus taeda
AAAGGCTTGAATTTCTTTTGCCTCTTCAAATATTTTTCGAATCCACTCAATTTGCTTCCCCAACTTGCTCAACATGAGTTTCAATGAATGCACAGCACAAGGGGTCCAAAAAATGTGTTGATATTTGCCTTCAACAATTAGGCCTGCTTCTCTACACACTGTTGCATTGTCAATTATTACCTGAACAACATTTTCAGGCCCCACCAATTCAATTGCTTCAATCAAGATGTCAGCAATGAATTGAGAATCTTTCATCTGCCCCTCACAATCCACTGCCTTCAAAAACATTGCCCCATGTGGGCTCTGAGCAATCACATTGATCAAAGGCCTATTTCTTTGATCTTTCCATCCATCAGAAATGATGGACACCCCTGAAATGAGCCATGAATCACGAATGGGGGCTAATTTAGCCTCCAAATCTAACTTTTGAGCACTCAACAATGTGGTGCGTATCTTCTCATATCTAGGGCTCTTGTACCCTCTTGGGGCTTCATTCAAACATTTTACCATCTTTGCCCAGTAAGAAGATCGCACAAGGTTAAAGGGAAGGCCATTTGCATAAATTCATTGAGCTACAGCTACATCTGCTATCTCTCGAGCATCATTATTAAAACTCTTCTCAAGCGGTCCCAAATTTGACCGCTTTGACCCAACAATTCCATGAGAATAAAGTGGAGGCTTTGATGAAGATCCCAACCTTGTTGGGTGTTTTAAATGGGAGGTAGGCTTTGCTTCATTTGCTTTAGCATCTGCCTCCTCTTGTTCTCTCTGATATTTTGCAATTTTTACCTTGCTTAAACCATTTCCATCTTTCCCATTCTCTTTAGGTGGGCCACTACATATTCGAATCCCATTGTTTCTTAACCCAAGCAAATGTGCTTTAACCCGTGTGTATGACCCCTTAAACTCCTTTTGACATTCACTGCAAACCCATGCCAATGATCCACCTCCTTGGATCTTCCCAACAGTAGTTACATATTTCCAAAGTGGTGACTTTGGATCAACTTTCTGGGTTGATTCAGTTTCCTGTGCAACTTCCTCTGCCTCATGAATGGCTGAACTTGAAGTTGCCATGAATGATGATGATGTAAATGAAACTGAAAAAAGAAAATTGACAAATATCAGTCTTCAAAGTTCAGATATGTATTTAAAAAAAATTATTTGGTCATTTCTGGATGTTAATAAAATAATTAAATTATCTCATCATTTAATAAATAATATATATGCAATAAACAGTTTGCAATTTCTAAGTCTGTTCAACGCAGTGAACTGGTCACATGACAGTGTACAGAGTGCAGACTCCAGAGTCCAGAGTACATGCAAATGCACAGTCTTGTCAGCGAAATGTGAAGAAGATCAGATTGTATAGTTTGGTAAATGAAGTTTGGTGATAATGCTTCCAAACTTTTCCATGGCAATTGTGAAATACAGGGATGCAGGGGCTTTTAACTTTTAAGTTTTTACTGCCCTCAAGTTTTGAAACTTTCAACTCCAGCAAGGGATGTCACAAAATTAAAAAAAGACAGTTTGTAAATTTGTAATGTTCTGCAGTTGTGCTACTTGACAGTGACCAAAATAATAAAATTATGATATTTGATTCTTTGAATCATTAGTAAGGTCTCATCACTTTGTAAGTTTGTCCTTCAGTCTCAGGCAACAGCTCAAATAAATTAAAAAAAAAAGAGGGGGATTATTACATCTGTACAATGTACATACTACTGGGAGTCTGGGACAAATGATGATGATATATATGTTTCTGACATCTGTCCATTGACATAATCAGCCCAATTTGGAATCTGGATATGTGAAAGAGATTGGTAGGTTCATAGGACTGGTGCCTTAATCTTAGGTTTATGGAGTCTATGTTTGCACAAAGAGGCCTTGTGGGATTACGGAGAATAATATCACATCTATCTGGTTCTTAGATCTGGCCTGCTAAGCAAATCGACCAGATAACTGAACTACTGTTGAATGGAGATTGCTTAGAAGTTAGAACAATGCTAAATCCCATGAATATCAGAAACAATTCATGATTCATGAATCATGTAAGCCAAATAATCAAGTCTGTTATAGATCAAATTCTCAGGAACAGAGAATGTCACCATTCATTGAGTCATTGACCCTTCAAGATTACATACAAAAGCAGATCAGACCTCTACCCTTTGCTCGATTCAAAATTTCTCAAAGGATGATCAATGATCCATATGAAAAATAGAGAAGGGCTGGTTCACAAACAGCTCTTGATTACAGCAACAAATCAACAACCTGATCTAACTAAAGCCTGTTATAGATGAAATTCTCAGGAATAGAGTATGGCTGTTTATGAGTCATGACATTCATTGACTTCCTTTCAACATTGTGTAGAATAGTGGAGGACAAGCAGATGATAACCTTACCCTTTGCTCAACCCATAATTTCTTAAAGGATGATCAATGATCCATAAGAAAAAAATAGAGATGAGCTCGTTCACAAACATCTCTTGATTATGACAGCAACCCAACAGGCTAATCTACAGAAAAGAAGAAGGTAGAAGGAATTTCAATAGATACATATTACATAATCCTCCAATCTGAAATTACAAATTACAATTGGTCTTATTACTAGCCCTTGGGGTAAACCGTAAAACCCCAGGAAGGCATCGTTTCAATCAACTGTTCTATCTTATTTTTAGTTTCATAATATAACTCACTATGGATTAGTTTTGACAAACTTACATTGTAAAGTTCATGAAGACGTAAGGAGTTGGCACTGCCGTATTGAAGTGCAGAGTACTAAGTATCAATCTCTCCTGCATCTCAGAGAAGGCTTGAAAATTAGTGAAGTGGAAAGCCACAAAATGTTGGGTCATCTATTTTTCAAACATTACAGGTCAATTAAACTAGAGGGTTTCGGTTCAGGAATCAGTAGTCTCTCAAGTCATTCTAAGCAGCCTAATGTGACCCAAACCTTGGATTAGTCACAGCTTATTTAATTTACAAGGACCTGATAACCAAAATGAAGCTTGCAGCCAATTGTTGAAAAATATTTATTTCTGAATAATTTATGACTTGACTTACAGCCGTTTATCGAGAAATGGTTCTTTCTGCATTATGTATTGGTTGATAAGTTCTGTTATGACTTGACTGACTCTATTTCCGTAAGAGCTTGACCATAGTTTATGGCTAATATATGAAATGATTAGGCTTAACTCCTTTGTAATAGATGGAAGGAAAGTTCTCACCATTTGTAAAACTAGAGGGTTTCGTTTAGCTAAGTCGCTCAAGTCATCCTAAGCAGCCTAATGTGACCCCAACATTAGATTAGTCACAGCTTATTAAATTTTCAAAGACCTGACATCCAAAATTAAGCTTGCAGGCTATAAGATGATACACCATCCTTTTTCATACACAGTGCCCGCTTCATGTTGCAGAATGGTTAAGGTCAAATGCTTAAATATATACTTGCCTTGAACTTTGGCACGGTCTTCATTTTACCTCAGATTGGGAATCATGATTTGTTGTCAATGCGTGCTCTTCTCCTCTTTAACACAAATTAATTCAAATTTTAATGCATTATACCACATTATGGCATTGCATAGTTCTAGCACCGAGAGTGACCATTCCTTCACACACTCAACAGTAATCTGTACCATTGCATTTGTCTAGAAAATGAAGATCAACACCAACTATATATCTTCAACGCAGGGTATTAATGGTATTAACATTTTCAATGCAAGTCTTATCACGATTATTCAATCTTCTGCAGCCAGTTGTTGAAATATATTTCTGAATAATTTATTAGTGGGCTTAAACTTTACAATGACCATCCCGCTATCTATAATATTATTAAAGCAAGTCTAAGACTCTAATGAACTCTCCATACATCATCATGCTCTGAAATCAGTGAAGAAGGGTAGCCGAGTAAGGGTGAAGAAAAGACAGGTTGGAGGAGCCTCTAGTGCAGCGAAGGAGAAGAAGTTAAAGCTGCCGTCAAAGGGACAATTCTAAGGTGAAAAGTTATAACTTAAAACCAGTCACACGTCCGAGGAACAAAGCCATCTTTGCGGTCACAACAGTGGTCATATAACATAATAACAGTCTCAAGACTCACATATATCATTGTTTGGGTTTCAAAATAGGCTTAACTAACCTCACAGGCTCACCCTCGTGATATGAAGTAACACTGTAACAGCAGTAAATAATCTCCGCCGTCCGATGAATAGAAACTGAAGTCTGAAACTTGAAAGCCTAACACTGAACAGTGATCCAACGAACTCAGCGGTGGCAACACTCAACGACGATAGCGAACTCGGCGGCAGCGAACTTAGCGGCAGCGATTGTCGTTTAGGGTTTAAACTTTAGGGTAGAATGAATGATATCACATAACCCATAAAGTTAAAAAGTAAACTTAAAAAGTAAAGCTAACCCATAAAATCTATTCCCGGCGGCGCCCAAGTTATCAGGGGCGAAACATTTTGAATTTTTTTAAAATGTTTTACGATTTCCTGAAACGTTTTTAGATTTGTTCAATACGTATCAAAAAATGCTGAAACGTATTGATTTTTGTTAAACGAGAGGGTTTTCCCATGAATACGCCTGGAAAACGGCTTTAAAAAACCCGAAACGTTTTGGCATCAACAAAAACGTATTTCAGCCGTTTTTTTGCCGTTTCTGGGGTGAAAACGTATCAGAAACGGAAAACAGTGTTTTGGCCCTATAGGGAGCCGTTTCCGGTAACTTAGCCGGCAGAGCATATGTCAGTGCTAAACAAAAACAACACATTAGAATACAAAGAACCTAATGCAATTAAAATATGAACATGCATATATAGAAGATACTTGCTTGGATCTTACCTCTGTTGCATCATTTTGATGCACCTTGCTCTTTGCTGCCCTAGAAAGTCTGGTCCTTTGTAGCCCTTGACAACACTTGATCTAGTTTTTTTCTTGTCTTCTAGGAGCATGATATTGAATTTGGTGTATATCTGTGATTTCAGATCCCTAATATGTGATCTTCAGTCCTATTGTAGCCCTCTAAGTCTTCTTTCCAATGCCACATGTCTGACTCGATTTGGACTCTTCAAGTCAAAGTTATGCCCAGTCTCCCACAATAACCTAATTATGGACTAGTTCAAAGAGCAAACTTGTATGGCGTACCACATGTCATTGTTTTCTCCTTTGGCTCTGAAATTTATACACAGAAAACTATAGTCTGTGCACTATCCATCACTTCTTACAGAATTACAATCCGCTTCTCAGAGAGAGAGTTATGACGATTTTCCCAAGGTCACCTCTTTGAGATGAAATTTGGGAGCCTGCAAAAACCCTAACTTCCACAGATCATATCTCTGAAAATATAGTGAACCAAGATCTGAAATTTAGTCACGACATTCATCAGGATTTTGGCTCAAATGGGTTTTAATTTCAGCATCTAAAACTTCACAGAAATTAAGTTATAGCGAAAATGCCACAATCACTACTTTTGGAGGATATATGAGATTTCTTTTTATAGAGTTGAGAGGGGCTTCTATAGAGAATGTTGGAGGGATTTTAGGAGCTTAAAAAATTATTAATTATTGACCATTCAATGACCAAAATCAATGATAAATTCCATGCCACAACTCCATGGGGTTTTAGCCCACTAATTGGGGTTACTAACTTCAATCTTGAATAACTTACAAACCGTGAGGAATTACAATGAGATCTATTTACCGATAGAAAGATATTTTTGAGTAGAGTATTCCTATAATGGTTATGAGACGAGAAACCATGAATGATAATGCCCAATATGCCATGGAATTTCAAGGTCATCCTTGGTGCTACGTGGGTTGACATCAATGACGACCTTAGATCATCTTTAGATCAACAATCTCCCCCTTTGGCATTGATGGCAACACAAGTACTCCCCCTGCGATCAGGGCACCTCTTCCTACTGCCTTCTCTCCCCCTTTGACATCAATGGCAAAGGGTAACTCCCCCTGACACACAACCATCTTGCGGACCTGCACACACTTCCACTCCCCCTTTATTTTCTGAATAAGGAAAATCTAATGGGAACTTGGGAGAATCCCAAGCTTCTGGCGAAGATATTCAAATGCTTCACGAGGTAAAGGTTTAGTGAAGATATCAACGATTTGTTCTTTTTTACCAACATATTCAAGTTTGATATTCTTTTCAGTGACTTGTTCTTTAACAAAATGATATTTGATCAGAATGTGTTTTGTTTTTGAATGCATGATAGGATTCTTGGAGATGCTAATGGCACTAGTGTTATCAAAGAAGATGGGAATAGGCTCATTGAATTGTACTTGAAGATCTTGCAAAGTTTGTTTCATCCAAAGGACTTAAGTACAACAAGCTACAGCTGCAATGTATTCTGCTTCCGTTGTTGATAATGAGATTGAGGTTTTCTTTTTGCTCAACCATGATATGAGACAACCACCTAGATAGAGTGCTACTCCACTAGTACTCTTATGATCATCAACGCTTCCTGCTCAATCTGCATTTGTAAAGGCTTAAATAATGAGATTGTTTCCCTTGGGATACCACAAGCCATATTTTGTTGTGCCCTTTAGATATCGAAAAATTCTTTTGACGATAATAATATGTTATTCTTTTGGTGCTGCTTGGAATCTTGCTACTTGTCCAACTGTTACATATAGAAGACTACCAATCATAGATCTATACAACCTCTGATCCACATCCTTAGATGAGTCGACTATGCTCAATTTGCAACCTGTTACCATCGAAGTAAGGATGTTTTTGCAATCTTCAATTTTGAATTTCTTGAGTATTTCCTTGATGTACTTGGCTTGACATATAAATATTCCTTTCTCTTGCTGAGATATTTGAAGCCCTAAGAAGTATGTCAACTCACCAAGTAAAGACATCTCAAACTCACTTTGCATCTTTGTACCAAAGTTCTTACTTAGTCGATCATCATTGCTACTAAAGATTATATCATTGACATATATCTCAACAATTGTTAAATTATCTTTATCTATTTGTACGTAAAGATTGCTATCAGCAGTACCTCTCTTGAACCCTTGTTGACATAGATATCCATCAAGACGAGCATACCATGCTCTGGGAGCCTGCTTGAGACCATACAGAGCCTTCTTTAACCTGCAAACATAGTCTTCTTTTTCTGATAGTAGAAAACCTTCAGGTTGTTCGATGTAAACTTCTTCTTCTAATTCGCCATTCAGAAATGCTGACTTAACATCCATTTGGTAGACTTTTATTTTTCTTGAACATGCATAGGCGAGAAACATCCGGATGGCTTCCATTCTGGAAACAGGGGCAAATGTTTTGTCGAAATCATTTCCTTCCACTTGTGCATAGCCTTTGCAAACCAATCTTGCTTTGTTTCTAGTAACCTGTCCATCTTCATTCAATTTGTTCCTAAACACCCATTTAGTCCCAAAGACATTTTTAACTTTTGGTCGTGGAACTAAGTCCTAGGTGTTATTCTTCTCGATTTGATCCAATTCTTCATTCATAGCTGCTACCCAATGTTCATTCTGGCTGGCTTCCTCAAAACTACTAGGCTCAAAGGTTGAGAGAAAAGCAACGTGAGCTTGTTGTGATGAACGAAGCTGTCGACCTTTTCTTGTTCCAATTCCTTCATTTATGTCACCATTGATTTGATTTGATGGATGGTTCTTTTGAATCCATTATTTTGTTCTCTTTGGCGGAGCTTCTTGTTGTTGTTCCTATATATATTGTTGATCATTATTTACTTCTTCTTGGTTGACAATTGCTTCTTGTTCTAGAATTTTCTTTGTACCTTTTTCAGCCTCTGTCTCAAGTTTCAAAGATTCTAGATCCTCATCATTATTTGTTAGCACACCATCTTCGTCAAATGTAACATTTATGCTCTCCACTATATGTTTTCGTCTTAGATTATAGCATTTATAGGCCTTTCTTTTGTGTGAATAACCAACAAAGATACCTTTGTCAACACGTGATTCAAACTTACCCAACTTTTGATCTTCTCTTTTGATATAACATTTGCTTCTGAAGATTTTGAAATATTTTACATTAGTTGGTTTTCCTTTCCATAATTCATATGGGGTCTTGTTGCAATTATTTTTGGGAAGACTTCTGTTGATAATGAAGACTGTCGTATCAATTGCTTGAACCCAGAATTTTTCATCTAATTTTGAGTCCTTCATCATTGTTCTACCCATTTCCTGTATGGTTCTGTTCTTTCTTTCAGCGACCCCATTTTGCTGAGGGTTCATGCTATTGAAAATTGTCTTTTTATTCCATTTTCGTCACAATATCGTTGAAATAATTTGGAAGTGAATTCTCCGCCATTGTCTGATCTTAGACACTTTATTTTCAAATCAATTTCATTTTCGACCAACTCCTTGTAGATCTTAAAGCACTCAAATGCTTCAGATTTTTTCTTTAGGAAACTGACGGCTGCCATCTTGGTATAGTCATATATCATTAACATGAAATATAATTCTCCATCTAAGCCTTTTGTTCTCATAGGACCACATAGATCAGTATGTATCAATTCCAATGGATGTGATGCAAAGTGTTCTTTTGTTCTAAATCCAAATTTTGTCTGCTTGCCGTGCCAACAGTCCTCACATAATGTGTTCGAAGGTTTTGAGATTTTCGGCATTTCTTGTACTACTTCCTTTTTTATTATCCTGACAAGTTTGTCAAAGTTTATGTGACCCATTCGTTTGTGCCATAACCAACTTTCATCTTCTTTAGCTAGTAGACATGCTTTAGTTGCTTCATCCAAAACATATATGTCGTTTGGAGCTCGACTTGCTGTAGCCACAATTTTACCATACTTGCCTTTCTTGATTTCACATTTTGTGGAGTGGAATAGCATTGTGTGTCCTTGATCAAACATTTGTCCAACCATAAGCAAATTGTGAATCATGTTTTCAACCAATAGAACATTCTTGGCTAGAGCATCTTTGCTTCCAAGACTGACGGTACCTGATCCTATAACATTTGAAGATCCATCATTTCCAAAGGACATGGTTCCAACCTTCTTCTCTTTCATAGATACAAATTTCTTTCTATCTCCAATCATATGCGTTGAGCAACCGCTACCAACATACCACACATCTTTGTTGTTTTGAGCCTTAAGAGTGAGAGCACAATTATCAATCCTTTTCTTCTTCGATGTTCGTTCATTCTATGGCTTCGAAGATTCTTCTGGAGGATTTTCAAGTCTATAGTCTCTGGCTATGTGTTCAAAGTTTTGACATTTGTAACATTCAATATTATTTCGTAGATGTTCAAATCTATTGATGTTTCGTTCAGCCCTGGGAGGTTCATATTAGACAAATCTCTTGGAATTGTATTGGTTCCTAGGGTACATGCAACACTCTACAGCTTTATGACAAAAATTTCCACATGAATAACAATAGCCATGAAAAATATGTTGGTACCTAGATGGAAATCTTCGTCGGGGAATTGTCTTCCAAGGCTGTTCTTGTGAATCTTGTCCAATGAAGTCTACATGCCTGTCAGATCTCATAGGTTCATTGTATTTTGTTGTAGAAGGTCCTGCTTTTTCTTCTTTGTAACAGAGGCTAGTTCTGTCGTTGCAAGATTGTTGATTATTAATGAGTTCTTCCAACGCCTTTGAGCTGTTGGCATAATTTTGGATAGTTTTTCCCTTCTTCACTTCCTTACGCAGCGAGACTACTTCGGCTTCTAATGCTCGCCTCTCTCGGTTTCTTTCTTCCAACTTCTTTTGAAGTGAATCTTCAATACATTTGTGTTCTTCAACTTCAATTTTGAGACCTTGAACTTGTTATTCAAGCATATTGGAACTGATCTTCTCAGCCTTGAGCTCTTTTATAAGCTTGATTGCCTCCTTAGAAAAAATTTCTATAGTCAACCCTTCTTCTTTGTTGTTTGATACCTCTTGTTTATTGTGCTTGGCCATAAACAATACTCTCTCATTGGCTTCTTCTTCACTGTCACTTTCTTCATTGGATGATGAGCTATCTTCTTTAGAGAGAAAGTTCTTTTTGAATGCTTTCTTCTTGCCTTGCTTGTTGAACTTAAAGCCTTTCTTTCCTTTTGAGTTTCCATCGCTTTTGTTTGGACATTGTGCTGCGAAATTCCCAACCTCACAACAATCGAAACATATCAATGGAAGTTTACTTTTGAATTTTCCCTTACCAATTTTTAGTTTTCTCGTAAAGTAAGCATATTCTCCATCTAAAAAACCTTCTTCATCATCTTCCTTTTCTTCACACTTACAGGTGCAGGTCTTTGCCTTTTAAGGTTGTTTGTCCTTATTGGTTTTCTTAGATGCAATGAATGAAGTTTCTAGATGCAAAGTACCCTCTTCTTCATCAAGTCTCATTTCATATGCTATGAGAACTCCATGTAATTCCTCTTTCCTGAGTTTGGCCAGATTTTCACTGTATTCTAACACTAATACCTTTGGGTTGAATCTTCTTGGTAACATTCTAACAATCTTCTGTGTAATAGTCTTCTCGTCAATAGGCTCTCCCAATCCTTCCAGAGTGTTGGTTATTTCGTCAACGTGTTGGAATGATGCAACAATGTTGTCATCTTCTTTCATTCTAAGTTGCTTAATTTTTTCTCTGTAGATTTGAAGCTTTTGCTTCTTTGATATTTGAGTCACCTGCATATATATTCTCAAGCTTGTCCCATACATTTTTGGCGGTTTTACAACCCAACACCTTATGATAAGAAGATTCAATCAGTCCACTGATAATAATATTCTTTGCTTTTGCATCATTTACCAAATTCTTATTACCTTGTTCATCCGCGGTTGGTGTAAAGCCATTTTGAACAGTGTCCCATAATTCGTAACCTTGCACCAAGAAATAGACCTCCATTCTTCCTTTCCAGAGTGCATAATTATTTTCATTGAACAGAGGTACACCATTCTTGGTATGCTCCATGATCTCCTTCCAATTGTTAAACTGCTATTGAAGGAACCAAGCTTTGATACCAATTGTTGGAAATACTGAGAGGAGGGGGAGGAGTGAATCAATATCCCTTTCAATTAGTATTATTATTAATATTTCAGAGCATTAGTTAATCTCCAATTATTATCAGTGTTTGTACAATGATAGCAGTAAACAAAAGGAACACAAATGCGCACTGTTTTTAAGGTGGAAATTCCCTCCGGGACAAAAACCACCTGAACACTTTTCCAATAATTATTTAATCTTCAACTCCAATTGAAAAGAAAGCTCCAGCTTCCTAAAATCTAGAAAATCATTCTTCTCCAACTCCCATTGGATGGACGCTCCAATGCCCGAGATTCTTCAGTAGTCAGCTAAACATATGCTCCAACACCCAATGAGCTACAATTGACCCTAGAAACACCCTACCACCCTAAATTTTTCACAAGCTTGAACCTGTTGGTGACTTCATGCACCAGCCTAACACCACCCTACCACCCTATAGAAGAATAAAAGAAGAATGGACTCCCATACCAGGGAAACTGGTCCACTTTATAATGATATAGAATGATGTAGAAGAAGAAGACACACTAGACCATAACCCCAACTATGACCCAACCACCTAATGATGATCCTAGACCTCCCAACACTGCCTCTTCAACTCTTGGAAGATACACTTGTACAACTTTTACAATGACTCTGTACAATGATACTTTTACAATAACTCTATGCAATGCTTCCCACTTGAAGACTTCATGTGGTGGACTTCTTGCTGTTGTCCTGCACCTTGATTGCTTCTCTTGTCATGCTACCCTTTCTCACTCTTTAGAACATCAGATTATGCATTGAGTCTTCTCTTGATGAATATATAAAACTTGCAAAAAGTCTTCAAGGAAATACCCATGACATGATAATAGCAAAACTTACCTCATCCTGCAAAGCATATGTCAGTGCTAAAAAAAGCGACAAATTAGAACACAAAGAACCTAATGCAATTAAGAGACGAACATGCATATATAGAAGATACTTACATGGATCTTACCTCTGTTGCATCATTTTGCTGCACCTTGTTCTTTGCTGCCATAGAAAGTTTGGTCCTTTGCAGCCCTTGACAACACTTGATCTAGTTGTTTTCTTGCCTTCTAGGAGCACGATATTGAATCTGATGTATCTCTGTGATTTCAGATCCCCAATATGTGATCTTCGGTCCTGTAGTAGCCCTATGAGTCTTCTTTCCAATTCCATAGGTCTAACCCGATTTGGATTCTTCAAAACAAAGTTATGCCCAATCTCTCACAATGACCTAATTATGGATTAATTCAGTAGAGAAAACTTGTAAGGCATGCCACGTGTCACTGTTTCCTCCTTTGGATCTGAAATCGATACACAGAAAATTACAGTCTGTTCACTATCCGTCACTTTTTACAGAATTCCAATCCGCTTCTCAGAGAGAGAGTTATGATGATTTTCCCAAAGTCACCTCTTTGAGATGAAATTCGAGAGCCTGCAAAAACCCCAACTTCCACAAATCATATCTCTGAAAATATAGAGAACCAAGATTTGAAATTCGGTCACGACATTCATCGGGATTTCGGCTCAAATGGGTTTTAATTTCAGCATCTAAGACTTCGTAGAAATAAAGTTATATCGAAAATTCCACAATCCCTAGTTTTGGAGGATATATGAGATTTCTTTTCATAGAGTTGAGAGGGGCTTCTATAGAGAATGTTGGAGGGATTTTAGGAGCTTAAAAAATTATTAATTATTGACTATTCAATGACAAAAATCAATGATAAATGCCATGCCACAACCCCATGGGGTTTTAGCCCACTAATTGGGGATACTAACTTCAATCTTGAATAACTTACAAACCGTGAGGAATTACGAGGAGAGCTATATACCGATAGAAAAATATTTTTGAGTAGAGTATTCCTATAATGGTTTTGAGATGAGAAACCATGAATGATGATGCCCAATGTGCCATGGAAGTTCAGGGTCATCCTTGGTATTGCTTGGGTTGACATTGACATCAATGACAACCTCAGATCATCTTTAGATCAACATTTTCTTGGTACCTAACTCGCAGTTGAGAAAGAGGGTGCTCCATGCAACACATGCTTCACCATTATTCAGGAACTGGGGGTTCAGAAAAACTTATATGGCAGTCAGCGAGAGATTCACGTGGAAGGGCCTCAAAGGGGACGTTTTGCAACACGTACGGGAGTGTGAGGCGTGTCAAAGGAACAAGGGGGAACTGATCCACCCTGCAAGATTGCTACAACCACTTCCCATCCATGAGGGGAAAAGGGAAAGCATCTCTATGTATTTCATCATAGGCCTCCCCACAATGCAGGGGAAGGACTGCATCTACGTAGTGGTCAACAGATTGGCCAAATATGCCCACATTTTCGTCATCCCCACCAGATACACGGCTGCACAGGTTGTAGAATTGTTCTTTTGGTAGATTTTTAGATTGCATGGGCTCCCCAAGAACATTGTGAGCGACAAGGACAACAGGTTCATGGGAGACTTTTGGCAAGGAATTTTCAGATTGGTCAGGACCGAGCCCACTCCTAGCACGAGCTATCATCCTCAAATAGATGGCCAGACCGAGATGGTTAATCAGTGGTTGGATGGGTACCTAAGGAACTACGTGACCGTTCAACAGAGGGCTTGGATTCAGTGGTTTCATCTGGGCGAGTACTACTACACCACCACCCACCACATGTCCATTGGTATGAATCCTTTCCATGCTTTATATGTATATGATGCATTATCTTTCACCGACATTGTTTTTGGAGATAGCCAGGCCCCAAAGGCTAAAGATTAGGTCCAAGAGAGCCTAGACATGCTCAAGGCTCTCAAGGATAACTTGGTGACAACCCAAAATCAGCAGAAGGTATACTCAGATTTGCATAAGACAGAGAGGCATTTCGAGGAGGGGGACTTGGTGTTCCTCCGGCTACAGCGTTACATGCAGTCCATGCTGAAGCAGAAGGGGGCCAAGAAGCTACAACCATGCTTCTATGGGCCCTATCGGGTGATTAGACAAGTTGGAGAGGTGGCCTATGAGGTAGAGCTGCCTCAGGGGAGTAGGATCCACAATGTTTTTCATGTCTCATGCCTTAAAAAGGTGTTGGGAAAACAGGTGACAACAACAGCTGATCTACCCCCACCGGATGATGAGGGCCACTTGGTTTTGGAACCTGAGGCCATTTTGGAGAGCAGGGAAGGGAAACTGAGGAGTAGGACTATCAGGGAGTTCTTAATGTGTTGGAAGAACTTTCCGGATAAGGATGCCACCTGGGAGGGTGAGCACATATTGAAGCACCCAGCTTTGAGATTGCTTAAGGGAAAGCAACATTTGGGAGGGGAGGATTGTCATGTCCCTTCTCAAACACATTTGTAACAGTGTGTTGCTACACAATTTTGGCTAAGGAAGAGAACCCATCATTTTCGACTTAGGGACTTAGGAGGCAATTCGACTTTATTTGGTTTGCTAGTGGAATGTGGGGGCCACCCACATGAGAAATCGAATTGGCTCATTCAAATAGCTTGGAGGGAAATTCAAATAGGTGGATGGAGGGGCCCACATGAGGCAAGGGAGGCCCAAGGAGTTATAAGGAGGGAGCAACTCTCATTTTAGATTTCATTCTTACATCTTGCAAACAAACTACTTGATTGTTCGCTCTCCTATTTAGCTGAGTCAACCGGCTGTTTAGCCATGAATCTCTCAAACGGGAGATTCAACCTCTACTTCGGGGGACCATTTGTGCTCACCCTAGAGAGTTAGTTCCACAAGTTTTTCAGGAGTTCCAAGGCTAAGAGATAGCACCATCATTCAGCGTCGAGCAGGGAGTGTGTATTTCTGGGCAGCTGAGAATATGCAGAGGGAGCTAGGAGCCATCATAGATCAGGTGTTTGCCGGGAGAGTTAGAGGGCTTAGAGAGCAACAATAGGTCAACATTCTTGTTGAGTTTTATAGCCAACAGAGCCAGCATTCTAGCCGTTCGAATTGTTGGGCTAGGGACAACGCAGAGGCTATTCCAGCAGTTTTCATGGAGCTTGGGAGCAGGTGCCGTAGGTCGAAAGCCCATTCGGGAAGTCATGGATTTGATTGCAGGGATCGGCCCTACAATTTGGGAGCATTTCCAGGAGGATTTATAGGCAATTTCCAGCAGACCAAGTTTTGCAATTGCAGCTGAAGTTGGGCTCCAAGGGGTCGAATTTCAGAAGTCTAAACGAGCCAAAATCCTTCGTGGGTTTTCTGGGTTTAGGCCAAGGAGTCTGGGGTTAAAAGCACATAATTTTCTGGGCAGTAGAAGTGCACCTTCCAGCCATTCAAACTTCAATAGAAAGGCAGTTTTCTAGGGCAGCGCAGTGCATATTGGTGCAGCAGTTGGACAACCTTCAATTCAACCATTTTCTCACCTGGGTTTGGACATGCTTGTCCATTGAGAAAAGCCTAGGTGCACCATCTTGTTATCCATTGTATATAGCCTTCATAAAAGTAATAAAATGGCTCAGCAGTTCCATATTTGTAGATTTTCTATGGATGTTTAATGTGTATTTCGTTTTTATAATTTGTTGCACAGAATATTTGTTTTATATCACTTGTATTCCTATTTAGGATCATTACACATAGTGCCAATAATGTGATGACAATTCCCTAGAGTATGTCGTGTTGTAGAGAACCAGTGGAAGGAGGTTGATACCACAAAGTATATAATGCCACCATTACATGTATTACGCTACCAAAGTGTCACTATAAATCATAGAAATCATAGTGATGCCAAGAGCGAGCCAGAGAAAGTTAATTCGATGCACAAAAGTTACTGTAGGTCATGCCACCAATACACAAAGAATTGTGACCATAGATAAAATGAACCATGAGTCACAATATAAATACATTGTCACTTTAATCGAATGTGGAACTCTGTATAGAATGCGAGCCTCTATTTATTATGAGAGCGAGCTACTGAATGTTAATGTGATCCCCTTGGAATCACTTCAAACTGATTTTTCAAACAAAAGTTACGCAATTTAGAAAAAAATACACACCTTTTTCTTTCTTTTAGGTGCTCAATCTTGAAACATTTGTAACTCTGTAATTTTGGATCTACAGGTTCTGAACTTTCTTGTCTTCGAGTCTTCTTACCAACCCTACAAGTATGACCAAGATTGGATTCTTCAAGAAAGAGTTATGCCAAATCTCCCGCAATGACCTGATAATTGATTAGTTCAGTAGATCGAAGTTGTATGGTATGCCACATCTCACTATTACAACCTTCAACCTTGAAATTGATACACAGAAAACTACAGTTTATGCACTTTCAACCACTTTTTACATAATTTAAATCTGATGCCTGAAATGAAAATATGACGATGTTCCCTAGGTCACCTGTTTGAGACAGAATTTTGGAGCTTGCAAAAACCCTAACTTCCTCTAAACCAACCTCTAAAATTTTTAGATGAAGTTCACCAAAAGTTCGGCTCGATGTAGTAAAAATTTCAGCTTCTGAAGCCTCGTAGAAAAAATGTTTGTAATATTCCTAATTAGCCATGGCTAATTGGAATATTTGATTTTGCTCAATTTCCCTTCTATAGTTATTAATAAATAAAAAGGTGAGAGAAGGGGGGACATGACTCACTTTTTGAATAAAGTCACTCCCTAGTAGCACAACGTTGTGACTTAAAAGGGAGCCAAGGGGGCCAAAGTACTACGTACAGAAGGGGCCCACGTAGACACTTGGAGGGATTGCGCAGATGGATAGGAACACATTGCAAGAGGGAGGCTACGTTGGAGGAGGTGGGCCTTAGGATTGAGATAGGCCAACGCTATAAAGGAGAGAGGAGCCTCCTCACTTTGGCATTCGATTATGTGCATTTGAGCTAGTCACTTTGACTTAGAGCACGCTGGTTGTTTAGCCTATCTGCAGCACTGTTTAGTGCATCGAGTGTCTCCGTTCGGAGATCTCACCTTTAGCCCCGGGGGACTTCAAGTGCCTGCTTGGGCAAGGTAGTTTCAATAGCCTTTTTGCAGGAGGATTGATCTTTGGAGTGAGGAGGAACTGGGCGTTTTTGATAACTGTGCGGTCTTGAGAGAGGGACGCAGTTCTTTTGGTGGGAGTTCCGGATTGGGGTTTTGCGGAGGATTTGAGCTGGGAGATTGAGCAAGGGACCAGCCCTTGCATATTGGAGGATTTTTGTAGAGTTTTGGGCAGAGTCTCGGAGGGTTCAGTAGCAGCGCAGAGCTTTGAGGGACAACATAGATCCCAAAGGGGGTGATTTTCGGGGGTCGACTACTTCAAAAAATCTTTCTGGGTTTTTCTGGGTTTATTGAGCAGAGGCTAATTCCAGAGTTTCAGTATTTTCTGAGGAGGGGAACAGCCCCAAACCCTCACTTGATTCCATATAGTAGTAGCAGCATAACAGTTCTCCAGCAGCTTGGACACAGTTCAGAGAGAGGCCATTTCTTTACTATTCTGGGTGTATTTCTTCACTTGCCTTGTGCAAGTCAAGGTGCTATCTTTCTGATCACCTCATGTACTCTTTCCATTACTCAGTATAATAAAATGGCTTAGCATTTCTCTCTACATTTCTTGAGTATCTGCTTATATTCCATGTTTACATTATTATATGTTGCACCACTGTTATTTTTATCTCTTTGAGTTTCCCAGCTACTATATCACTTGTACGTATTTGGTTGGAGTTTGCTTGGGTTTGAAGAATATCCCGTAAAAGGGATATTACAATGTTATAGCGAAGATTCCAAGATGACCCATTTGAAGAAGTGAAACACTAGAATCCAAAGCTCTGAAACCAAATGTTATGCAACCAGCTCACAAAAAGATAGATCAATGACTTAAAAATTATCCTCTTCGAGGGGGAAACCTCATTTACATTACATAAATGAAAAATTCTTGGATGATACAAATGACAAGACCTCCTTTGTATATATAGGAGTCTAAGGGGTCACATTGTAATTAGAGCCTACATAAGAATAATAATGTAACGGCACAACAATAACAATATGGGGCTTTATGGGCACCACAATAACAATAAGGGGGATACACTAGTATTATAGGGACCTAACAAGTTGTATGCAGGCAAGGGTAGAGTAGAGAGGCATTTTATGGATGGAGATTTGGTTTTCCTAAGGCTTTAGTTGTACAAGCAGTCCTTCAAGCAAAAGGAGGTCAAGAAGCTTAAGCCTTGTTTTTAGCGACCATACCCAGTCACCAAGCGGGTTGGAGAGGTAGCTTGTGATTTGGAGATTCCTCCAGGATGTCAGGTCCATAATATATTCCACGTGTCTTGCCTAAAAAATGCACTGGGACAACAAGTGACAATAGTTACAGAGTTACCACCCTTTGATGATGAGGGCATTTGATATTGGAGCCATAGGCTATTTTGGACACTAGAGAGAGGCGGTTGTGGAACAGGGTCATCAATGAATTTTTGGTCAGATGGAGGAATTTGCCAGATGAGGATGCCACTTGGGAGGGTGAGCAGGTACTTCATCACCCATCTTTGCAATTGCTTGGGGACAAGCAACATTTAGGTGGGGAGGATTGTGATATTCCCACTTAGCAACTATTGCTAAGTGAGAATATAATTTTGCCCAATTTTTGACATCTTTGGTTTCCAACTTTGGAGAAGTGGGTTGGAGGACCCCACTTCCAAATTTTGATTAAGGAAGGCACATGCACAAGGGAAAGATAGGCAAATCGAGCCCCTAGTGGAATGTGGGTGCCACCTAAGAGAAAAATATGCACCACCAAGCAATTTTAGCCTCTTGGGGAAAGAAGGAACACAATGATGGATCCCATATGAGGAATAGGCAGTCAAGGATAAATAGAGGAGGCTCACATCAGTTTGTGCCTTTTGACACTTTGACAATTACTTGCACCTAGCACGCTTGAGCTGTTGAGCCAAGTTTGCACCTGAGATTCTCAAGCGAGTTTCTCACCCCTTGCTTCAGTGGACTTTGAGTGCCAGCCCAAGGAAGGAAGTTGTAACCATTGTGAACTAGTTCAGAATTTTCACAGGAATTTTGTGGGGCCTTTTTGTTGTTTTTTGAGCTTAGGAGAGGGTACGAATTACCTTGGAGGGGTTAGCAAAGAGCAGCAAACTTGTGGAGGATTCTAGGGGGAGTATTGCATCATCTACTACTGGAGTTTTTGGGGAAGATTAGCTATATTTTGGGAGAGCCCTTGTAGTAGCGTGGCCCTTTCTATGACTGCATAGGAGTAGTTTTTTGGGTGCATGTGGGAGATAAGGAGGTGGCTTTGGGAGCTGATTTGAGCTGAGGAATTTAGGGAGTTATCCGGAGGAGTTGAGCTCTAGCATTTTGCATCATCTTAGAGGGCTGGAGCAGTGATTTTTGAAGAGGGGCGTGATTTCCAGCCAATTGTTGAGCACATGGTAATTGGGGATCAATTTCAGGGGTCGGAACTAGACCAAACTCTTTCTTGGTTTTGGTGGGTTATTTGAGAGGAGTCTGAGATTAATTTCCTAGAATTTTTTGAACATCGGAAGGGGGTTATACAACAAATCCTTTGCAGCAAACAGTGCAGTTTCTCTAGGGCAGCGCAGGGCATAGTTGAAGTTACACATTCCAGCATCTAGGCATTGCATTTTTCCACGTGGGGCTTGTCTAGCTTGCCTTTTTGGCAACCATAGATGTACTTACACGAAACCCCCATTGTACTACAATTTTATTTAATAAAATTGAAAATTTTGTGTGTGCATGTTATTATTTGCTTTGTTCATCATTGTAATTCCTAAGTAGGCATATTACAGTTGTACCAGAGCTTGAATCTTGGCTCAACCATGGGATTTTCCTATGACCTTGGAGGATAGGAAGACGTTACCTACTAGAGATAAAGGTACCAGAGCGGGGAAAGAGAGTTGGAGATTACACTAGATACTAAGACTCCGAAGCAAGCCTTGGTGGAGGTGAATATGGGGGAGCCAAAGAGTAAAGAGGAGATAGCATTTGAGAACCTCTTGAGGGCCCTAAATGATTTGACCAGAGGACAAAAGGAGATGTTAGATGAAATCAAGCAGCAAAATTGGGATAAGAGCTTGCATCGAGACATTTTATTTGGGGAAATTTTAGGATCATTCCACCAATATGACCACTATTCACCAATGACTCACCCACAGGCTTTCAATGGTCCAGCTAGGACTACTTTACTCATGTTTTTTTCCTTAGGACCAGGCAAGCAGGGTGGACAGGACAAGATGCCCATGTGGGATTATTTCTAGGAGTGGCAGTCTATTGGGGATGATCTACGAGTTGCACTCTCCTTCAAAGATTTCTGCCAGCTCAAGCAGAATGAAAGGGGGCAGGGGCACAGGGGGTTCCAGCACTAGAGCACAGAGCTACAATGCACTGTAGGAACGATGTACCTTCTGACATTTGATGGGCCTTCCAAGTACACGACTAGGGCTTGGGTGTAGAAGTTGGACACATATTTCTAGCTTAGCCAGATGACAGAGGTAGAGGCCATCAAGAAGGCTACTTTACACTCGGAGAGTGAAGCCCACGACTAATGGTTTCATGTGCTGACTACTCTTGGGCATGCACGTGTATTTTCTTATGAGGATTTCACACATAGGGTGATAGAGAATTTTGACCAGAAGGACCCAGAAGCCCACTTTAGAGAGCTTACACAACTCAAACCAGTGTTGCACTAATCGTGAAAATATCGCGATTTAAAAAAAACGATAACATCGCGCGATAAAAACGATTTTTATTTTTTTATTCGATTTTTTGGGATAAAAAAATAAAAAATTATGAGGAGGAGGTGACCCAAGCTACCCTTGTCACTAGTAGAGAACATGGTCTACCTCCTGTAGCTCCTAGTTCTTCAGCTTCTAGAGCATAGCAGAGTCTACTGCCAACTCCACCGACATCTACATCTAGAGGGGCAAAGGAAATCAGTGGTATTAGACTTTAGTTATTTGGTTCATTTCATTGTATATGACATTATGACTCATGATATGAGATACGTTATCATATTTTTTGTTGATATTTTGAGGCTGAGTTGGGAGTCATAAGTCAGGACTTACTATTTAGGATATGATTCACTATTATGTGTGATGTGGCACTAGAAATGATATTAAACATCTTAAGACTTATATATTAGTTCTTTTATCATACTTATGTGTCAATATATTTATTTTATGTTGTAGATGCTTTAGATATTTAAAAAATTGAAAAAAATGAATATTTTTGTATGTTACAATTTTTTCCCAATTTTTACAATTTTTTCTAATTTTTTCCCCGCACCGATTTAATCCCGATAACGATTAGTGCAACATTGAATCAAACAGACTGTCAACCCTGAGCAGTACATATCGAAGTTTTTGAGGGTATTGTGATGGTGTCAGACCTATTAAAGGCTAGAAGAGTTTACACTTTTGTCAAGGGGATGCTTGAGCTCTTACGTGGGTTAGTGAGATTAGGTAGAACAGTCACACTGTTGGAGGCCTAATCTTGCACCCCGAATTTGTTGGACGTAATCCCAAAGACCAAGGCACTGATCCCACCACGAACCCCTTTCCCTCTTAGGTGTCATGACACCAGGGCTCCACCATCGAGAGCTACTAGGGACGTGGACAATTGTATGAGGAGACCAGGAGAAGCCTCCAACGGAGGAAACTATGCTTCACTTGTCAGGAACCTTGGGCACTAAGTCATAGATGCACAACTGGCAAGGCCCATTACATTGAGATGTTCTCTGGTAGTGACCAGAAGGATGACATGGAGTTGGAGGTAGGTAGGGGTGACAACGAGACACGTGCAGTTTGGAGACCACCTCCACCACCACCACTTGGGGGAACACCTTTTGCACCAGCTGGGGGAGTGCTTGCTTCATTGCGTAGGGTTCCCAATTTTTTGACCCTGAGGATACGAGGCACAGTGCAGGGGTAGCGTGTCTCAGTTTTTGTAGATACTAGGGCCACCCACAACTTCATTGATGCGTAGATGGTTCAAAGGTGGGGAATTACTATAGAGGAGTTTGAGGGGTTTGCAGTTCTTGTTCTAGGGGATAGGACCATGCAGTGTACCCGATATGTCTCTACTTTGACAATGACCATGGGGAACTACTCAATGATTGATCATTTCTTTGTGGTGGATGTACCAAACACCAATGTGGCGATGGGTGTCCAGTGGCTCTACTCTCTTGGGCGAGTGACTACTGATTGGCGAAAGCTGGAGATGGATTACGTGGGGCTAGATGGGAAGTTCGTGGTCTTGAGAGGCATGCACTCATACCCACCAGAAACAGTCTCAACACATCAGATGGATGTCTATTTGATACATGGGGACATCCAATGGGTAGTGGAGTTGGGGATTTCAAAGGTTAGAAGTCAGCCCAAGCCACCCCACTCGGATATTCAAGCTATCTTGGACAGGTACCCAGTAGTGTTTGGGGACATTCTGCCAGGATGGTCACTTGACAGAGGATTTGAACACACCATCGAGCTAGAGCCAAGGGTGCAGGTGGTCATCACAACCCCTTACAGACATCCCAAGGCCTACCAGGATGAGATTAAGCGAGCCATTTAGGAGTTGTTGGCCTTGGGGCATATCAGGCCCAGTTCTAGCCCCTTCGCTTCATCAGTTGTCCTAGTGAAGAAGAAGGATGGCACATTGAGGATGTGCATTGATTACCATGCCCTCAACAAGAAGACCTTGAAGAACCGGTACCCCATTCCCTGGATTGACAAGTTCATGGTTGACTTTAGAGGGCCAAGTACTTCTCTAAGATAGACTGTAGAATTTCCTATAGATTCACAAGCTATTGCAGTTTACTAAAGCATAGGACAAGCATCTACTTCTACTTTCAACTAGTGGAAGCCAATAGATCAATGAAAACAATATGAACAAGAAGAAGACAAATCAATGGCACATAACACAATAAGTTTCTTAGGGAAAGCCACAACTCAAACCCTGCCTATCTGTATTGCATTAAATCAGAAATATGAGTGAAGATACAAACCTTGTTCTCACTAGAACAATTCCACACAAGTATGCTTAACTCTCTGCTCACAACCTAACTCAAGCAAAACCTTAGCTTATTATGCTGCTCTCCAATCCCCTATTTCCTTGCGCCCTTAGTCAAGAAATTTGGATGAATACAATATTCTATGCTCAACCTTGAGCTCGACCTGCACAAGTATTTCCTATCTTCTTCTTGACTGACTTCCTTTGGCCAATGCCTAGCCAAATTTACAAGCCTCGAAGCTTCTAATTCCTTGCGCAATTCCTGAGAGAATTAGCTCGTATTTAAAGGGAAATGCTCACTTCATAATTGCGCAATCCAAACATAGGTCCTCAACTGATTTCACGCACCATCTGTAAAACTCAGAAAATTATACAACTGATAGTACACTATCCCTACACTATAGTCTCAACTGGGTCTTCCTCTGAATTGACATGCATGAGTTACCCAAGAGGGAATCTTCAGTTAGCTAGAGTAGCATTGAGGATGCACCAATGCACCAACTCACTACTAGACCTCTACTAGTTCCACAAACAGTTAGAACTAGTTTAATTGTTTATAACTCAGTCAAACTGAGTTATCTAGTTACAACTCAAACAAACTCGATTTGGACCCCTAAAACTTAGGGATCACACTTACATGACTCCAGATAAACTTCCAACTCGAAATTCCTAAGCTAATTAAGTCAACTTAACTTAGTTAACTATTACAAGTTGCTATGAGAAAATAATTACAATTTAATTCAAGGACATTAAATTGGAATTTCTAGATGTTATTTTTAACATTTCTTGTTGCTATTTTCAACACTCCCTCTCAACAAGAAAGGAATTCAACTCTATCCTGATCTTGAACCTTTGGAATGTTCTACATGCAACAATTATCTCTGGTGTTGTTGTTACAACAACTCCTGAAACTAAAAAAAACATCCAACGTGAATTAGTATGATGCATCTGTCATCAAAGTTTTTGACTGCTACTGCCTCTGTCGATTGAAAACTTTGCTCTTATGCCGACTCTAACTTTCTGCACTGTTGTCAAACCTTCTCTGCACTCTTCAGTATTTGACTACTCTAGCCTTTTTCACTCTGATCTTTGTCTGCATCAACTGCCACTGATTCCTCCCGCTACTATGTACTTTGGGCTCCCGTAGCAAGGTACGATCCATGAGACAAAACCTCTCAATGGACTCTGCCCAATTTCAGCCCTCTTGGGACTATCACTTCACATCGCCCCACCTCACACCTGGAGGTATGGATACCTGTGCTCCCTCAACCCACTTGGCTCAAAATTTCCCCCTAATGGAGGTCTCTGCATGAGTGGATGCCTCCACTCAGTCTCCTCTCTGCTTCTCCAATTGTGGCTACTCAACAATTGTCTAAGATGACTTCTGAGGCTACTTCTTCTCTGCTTGAGTGGATCTCTCCACTCAGTCTCCTCTCCGCTTCTCCAATTGTGGCTGCTCCACAATTATCTGAGACTACTTCTGAGGCTTCTTTTAGGGCTGCATGTTGAGTGGTAATTCACTCTCCCTTTCAACCACCAAGCCTTTAACCTTTGCCTTACACCTCAAGGCTTTACATGCATCTTGTATCTCAAGTGCATACATGTTCTTGACCCATGCACCAATCTATTTCACCTATCCCATGGCGATGTGTCTAAGGAAAATATTTCCCTTACTAAAAATCACATCATAGCCACAGTCTTCCAATATTGTGATTGAAACAATATTCTTCTTCAGTCCTGGAACATACATCACATCTGTGATCCTGAGAGGGGAGCTAGACTCCCTCTGAAAGGTAACCATACCCAACCCGGTAGCACTATAACTCTCGCAATCTCCAAACTCTATGTTCTGCTTGAGGTCTTTCTCCTCAAAATCACTAAAGAGATCTTTGTTCCCTGTCATATGGAACGAGGCACCACTGTCAAGATGTCGCATGCCTCCCATTACAGTGCTAACCATGCATGGAATGAAAGTGAAATCAAGTTCGAATTGTGAAGCTAGAGCTTCACCTGCTGCAGCTACTACAGGGTCCTTCTTGCTTGCTTTCTTCTGTGGGAAATTCGTGACATATTGCCCGTGCTCGTGACAGTGAAAATACTTGACTTTCAGCAAGTCCATCTTCTTGCCGCCTGCCTCACATTTGGAATTCTTTCCCTTGTCCTTCTTTGCCTTACTTACTAATGCAAATTCCTATCCCACTTCTTTGGAAGAGGTCCCATCTTTGGTGTTCCGTCAAAACTCCTCTTGTACCAAATCTGATCACAGTCATTCCCAATCTGGCAGCTTCTTCCTCCCATTGACAGAGTCCTGATAACTATGCCAACTCCTGGGAAGTCCTAGAAGAGCTAGGCTCACCATATCATCCTCGGTAACAGTGATTCCAACACTTCCAAGCTCATCCCGACAATGGGTGAACTTGGTCAAATAATTTGGAATTGAGTCGCCCGCTTCCATCTTGACTTTTTGAAGTTTGTCCTTCAGTGCCAACTTCCTATGGTCAGTGTTGTTCTGAAATAGGTCCATCAATGCTTTTCGCATATCATACATAGTTTCCTTACCATGGAGACTCGAGACAATGTGGTCTCGAACTCCTTCAAAGATAATTCGCCTCGCCCTTGCCACACACTTCTTCCATTCGTCCAGATCTTTTTTATCTGATGCTCGTGGCTTAGGGATTTCTTGATCAATGAATTCCTTTAGGCCATTATCCTCTAGCACTGCCTCCATCCTGTCCTTCCAAGCTATGTAGTTCGAGCTGCCATCCAATGCATACTCAAGTCTCAAACCATAGAAGCCATTTTCCAACCCTGAAGTGTGAACTACAAATTCGAATTTTACCTGTAACCCCAAACTCGAAATCTCCTCTACTGTATTATAATTAGCTCCGATACCATGTAGAAATTCTACATATCTAGCTCTAATACCATGTAGAATATCCTGTAGATTCACATGCTCATGATATTTACTAAAGCACTAGACAAGAATTTACTTCTACTTTGAACCAAGGGAAGCCAATAGATCGATGAAAACAATATGAACAAGAAAAAGACAAATCAATGGCACATAACACAATAAGTTTTCTCGGGGAAAGCCACAACTCAAAACCCTGCCTATCTGTATTGCATTAAATCAGAAATATGAGTGAAGATACAAAGCGTGTTCTCACTAGAACAATTCCACACAAGTACGCTGAACTCTCTGCTCACAAGCTAGCTCAAGCCAAACCTTAGCCTATTTTGTTGCTCTCCAAGCCCCTATTTCCTTGCACCCTTAGTCAAAGAACCTGGATGAATGCAATATGCTATGCTCAACCTTGAGCTCAACCTGCACAAGTATTTCCTATTCTCTACTTGATTGACTTCCTTTGGCCAATACTTAGCCAAATTTCCAAGCCTCCAAGCTTCTCATTCCTTGCACAATTCCTGAGAGAATTAGCCCATATTTAAAGGGAAATCCTCACTTCATAACTGCTAAGCATAGGTCCTCAACTGATTGCATGCACCATCTGTACAACTCGGAAAATTATACAACTAATAGTACACTATCCTTGCACTCTAGTCTCAACTGGGTCTTCCTCCGAACTGACATGCATGAGTTACTCATGAGGGAATATTCAGTTAGCTGGAGTAGCACTGAGAATGCACCAGTGCACCAACTCACTACTAGACCTCTACTAGATCCACAAACAATTAGAACTAGTTTAACTATCTATAACTTAGTCAAACTGAGTTATCTAATTACAACTCAAATAAACTCAATCTGGACCCCTAAAACTTAGGGATCACACTTACACGACTCTAGATAGACTTCCAACTTGAAATTCCTAAGCTAACGAAGTCAAATTAACTTAGTTAACTATTACTAGCTGTTATGAGAAAAGAATTACAATTTAATTTAAAGACAAATTAAATTGGAATTTCTAGATGCTATTTTTAACATTTTTTGTTGTTATTTTCAACATAGACCTACGTTTGGCATACCACCAGATTAGGGTATGTGAGCAGGATCTTCCCAAGATAGCTTTCCGCTGCCACTATGGGCATTTTGAGTTTTTGGTGATGCCCTTTGGGCTAACCAACACACCAGCCACATTCCAGTCTTGCATGAACCATGTATTTCATGGGAAATTGAGGGACTATGTCCTTGTTTTATTTGATGACATATTGATCTATCGCAGGACATGGAAGGAGCACTTGCAACATCTAGAGAAGGTGCTCAAAATCTTGGAGGGACAACAGTTCTACACGAAACTGTCCAAGTGCAAGTTTGGGCTCACAGAGATGCTCTACTTGGGGCACATCATTGGAGAAGATGGGGTGAGGGTCCACCAAGTTGTTGCACAAATTGTCATGACAATGCTCAGACCGGGGGGTGTCACCCTGATCCTCGATCTCTCCGTTTAAGCCGTCTCCCGAGGCTTAAGGGGGGTAGACCCTATGGGATGAATGAAAACCAACTGTGGGCCAGTTGGGTTGGGAGACACATCGATGGGAATTCAAACACTTGATTGATTTTACAAATTAATGTACCAGTGCCTTATGGAGTTAATGATTAAATGATTATTTATTAAATGTTGCAGAAATATGAACTTTGTAAAACAATCATTCATCATCAAATAACCCAAGCAAAGATTAATTTTACCAAATGCAAGATGATCGATAAATGCTCAATGCCTTGAAAATATTCCAGCAGTTAAACTTCAAAAAAAATCAAATGCTTTAAATGATCATAAAATTTAAATGCTGATCAGTTACCACTTTCATATAGCTAACTTGTAAATAAACATCTAAGTGCATTTAACTATAGAAAAGTGGAACATAGATACTACGAAAGACACCAAAAATATTTTAAATTTTTAGTTAATTTTTTCTTTTAAATTTTAAATTTTTATATATTTTTGTATAATAAAACAAAATTAAATCTAAGCTAAATGATAATGAAATTTTAAAAGGAAAGCATTAAATATATACAAATGAACTAAAGTTAAAAAAAAATAATTAAATTCTAAACTATAGGAAAAGTAAAATAGAATCTAATTAACTTCAAAATCTAAAAACTAAAAATAATCTAATTGTAGAACTTAAGATTCTAAAAAAATAAAAAAGAGGAATTTTTTTTTTAAAGCCTTTTACGATTTTTTTAATTTTTTTATATATTGTTTTAGATTTTTAAATAAAAAATTGAAATCAGAAAACAAAAACAAAAACAAAACAAAACAAAAAATCTTTTTTTTAAATGATTAAAATAAAAATCATGAAAAATGAAAACTCTAAAACAAAACTAAAGATTATAAAAGTCTACCTTAACACATTAAAATTGAAATGTTAACTAAATCTACGGGCCTACATACAAAAATAAAAATAAAAAAAGGCTCGATTCAATTCTTAAAAAAAAAAGAACTAAAACCTAATCGTATTAAACCACGCAATGAAAATGTGAGCGTGTTTGCACGTATGGTTGATAGCGAGGAGAAGATTGTTTTGCAGGAGCAAAGAAAATGACTGCGTGGAGTTGAGGAGGAGCTCACGTGTTTTGCAAGAGTTGAGGGTGAACAAAATTGCACAGGTTTGGATAGTTGCGGGAAAAGCGACTCGACGAAAGAGATGCGGGTTTTCTTTACATGTTTTGCGTGAGGATGTAGGTGCAGTCGACGGGATATGGAGATGGTTCGATACAGGAGCCACGCAGATCTAGCAACGATGGCGGCTTGGGAACGGAACTGCAACGAAATAAGGTTTGCTTTTTGTTTGCAGGTTGCATGAAGAAAAAAAAAACAAGAGTTGTGTGCGTGTAGCTGGACGATGAAGGGGAAACGACAGCAGTGGAATGCAATGTGAGGGAGCTGCGGATTTGATGAGGGATGAGAGCAAACGGAAGAGTGACATGGAGCCACGAAGGTGAACTAGAGCAGCAGATGGATGAAGGGTATTTGTGGAAGAGATTAACGTTTGAACGGAGGTTAGATAGCAGCGTAGAGAGGAGACGGGAAGGACGTAGGGTGGTCTCTCTTGCAGGTATGGAAGGGAAGAGCTGACGGCGGCAGCATGCGTGGATGGAGCAGGTGGGACGGATTTGGCACGTAGGGGCTGGAGAAATGACTATGCAGATGACGACGGCTGCGTAGAGGTGCGATGGGAGTTGCGTAGGTAAAAGGAGAAATGGCAAAGTTGGAACTGCGTTGATGAGGTTTTATGCAGGTCTAGGGCAACAAGGAAAGAGGAAAAAACAGAGAATGAACCCACAGGAAAAGAAAGCATAGATTTATGGCAGCAGTGAAAAATCTGCATGCCCTAAAAAAATATCAAAATTTCTCTGCAACCAAAATGAAAATGAAATCCTAGGCAGCAATAGACAGATGACAAAATTCTCTAGAAAAACTAAATAAAAATTTCAGATCCTTTTGCTTCAGGTTTGCTGAATGGAAACCCTAAAAACTTTTAAAATCTGTACCTGCAACTTGCAAAAACCAACAACCCAGAAGTAAAATGTGCAAGAAACAAAATTAATAATGAAACCTTAAAACCCTAACTAAATAATTACAATATTCACAAACTACAGGCTCTAAAATAGCCAAATTTATCGTTATGCCACAAATATTTTCAGAATTTTAATTTAATGTGAGATGCTTTAGAAAACCCTTCATGCATTCACAAAAAAAAATTCAAATGATAAGCCCAGGGTCAAAACTGGCTGGGCTCCTTCAGAAAACGCAATCTAGGAGTTGGTTGGTTCAGCCGAAAACTTCCCCTAATGCTCGGTAAACTCAAAACTAGAGATATCCTGCACAACTTAAATCAACCATTAACATAGAGGGAGAAAACAACAACGAAATTCAGATCAAATGGAGATACCTACCATTATATTTCAAAAATTAAACTATCATTCAAACCCCAGAGATCATACAAGATACCTGTGTTTAGATCAATCTTCATCAAGCTATTATCAATGGCTGAAAATAAAATTATGCAGAAAAATAGAACATCTTATAGCGTTTCCAGAAGAGTAACACCAACAAGATTTTCAACCCCAAAGTCTTTCTTTATTGCACAAAAACTGGCTACAAGAGAGCTTTCTTTAGCACACGACTCTCAGATCGAATCTGATCTCAAATGACCCTTGACACCCTATTTAAAGTAAAAATTGCCAACGGCTAGTTTGAGTGATCCATGTCAAACTAATCTCAACTGTTGATGAGGATCAAAATCCCTTTTAATCTCATCCGTCAAAATTTTAAATCCATTTTAATATATTAAAAAATTAAAACTTTGCATTTATTTTCTCAAAACT